>SNQJ01S0080638.1:50230-60343 GCA_010110895.2 Picea sitchensis | reverse complement strand
ACAATGCCAAGAGATCTCTTATGCTAATACAGAAAGTCCTCTCCTAGATATGCGCCACTCTCTCTCTCCTTTGCTGGTAACAGATCAGAACTTGTCTCTCAAACTGAGCAAGTTAGTTGTATATAAGTGAGGCGCTAGCCTCCTTTATTTATACAAGTCTGGCACGTGTGAAGTGTCTCTTCACTGGCAGTGCCGACTTCTCAAACTGGGTGGGTAAATCCACCTTTATTATATTTTTGGGTCTCTTTAATAACTGCTGGGGCCGACTTCTTATTCTGCCTATTACAATTGTCTTTTGACCAATCCGCAAAAGTGTATTTGGTCCTATTATAATAACCGACATGATCAATCCTCAATGGGGATTGATCCTATGAATAACATATCAATAATAATAAGAATACTCTTTGCAGTTACATTATTTCAACAAGAACTCCCCCCCCTTTTACCAAAAGAGTTGTTGGGTGCTCAATAGGTGAGGCAAACAAGGCCCCACCCTAGCTCCACAGGTCAACCCAAGAAATAAAAGTACTCCCAGGAAGGACGCCAAGCGTCGTGAGATCGTCCTCGATCTAGCACATCTTATTGCTTCCTTAAATTCTTGTTTTGATGCAAAGTTGGGTCGGTTAGAGGTGACCTATTAAACTAGTTGCTTTTAGATCCTAGGAGACCAAGGTAATTTGAGTTAGTAAAGCTAAGTTAGGGTGATTGCAATGTGTGTTGTGCAAGATGTGCTTGCAATATGCCAAGTACTTAAATGATAGAGCAATGTAAGCAAAGTACGAAATTAACTTGCAATAAGAAAATAGATGAGATGTTTGCCTTAAATCACCAAATCATACAAGGTTGCAAGAGATAAAAGAAAAACACATAAAAGATTTAACTCATTGATCCATAGTACTTAAGCTTGAATGACTTGCAATAAACTAAATGTGCTTGGAGAGATAAATGAAGATATGCTTGAATGTAAAATACCCCAACACAAGAATAGAAACCAACTATGAGCAAGATAAGCAAGATTAATCGCAATGCCTCCATGGTCCTAAACTAGCATATGATTACTCCATTACTTAACATAAACCATCATTGAGCATAAAAAATGAAAGCAACCATAACTTGTCTATCCTTATGATTTTGGGGGTTGGCAAAGCCAAACACACTCCAAGGTGTAGGCAAACAAGATAAAATAAAATGCTTGTAAATGAAATTAAGACAAAATAAACCTCAAATAATGGCACAAGGTGGAGGTAAGCCTTCCTTTGTTGTGTCAAGGTGGGTTGAAAGAAACTAAACTATTAATAGAAAATAAAATTGCAGGAAGTAAATCCTTACGATTTAGGATGGGTTGCAAAGCCAAACACTTTCCTAGGTGTAGGCAAAGAAACTAAAAAATTGCAGAAAATTAATCTTAGGAGAAGTGCAAGCCCGTGGTTACTCTTTGGGGGCTTGCTTACAATGAGAATAGAAGAAATAAGTGTTGGGTAAGTATGCACCCCAACTTAGGAGGTTTTTGTTGACGTTTTAAGGCCCCAAGTGGGATGTTCCTCCTTGGTTTCTGTCAAATACCTACAAAAACCAGCAAGTAAAACTAGCTGGAAAACTGCAGAAAATGACTGAAAAGCCTGCCGAAAACTTCCATTAATATGCAAAAGAAATTCTAAATGAAATATAACAGTATTTGTAATCGATTTTGATCTACTTCAATATACAAATCTACCGTTAAAGTCAAGAATCATAACAGAATAACAGAACCAAAACTATAAGAGGAATAAGATATAGGTGAAATGGACAACTTCCAAATATGAAGTTGCTCCTTCTCAACCAAAGCATATGAGACTAAGCTACAAGAAAAATAAGGAGGTAATTAGATCCCAAAACATCCAGAAAATACTTTGAAGAAGAAAGGAAACTATTATACTAAGATCTAGAGCAATACTACTATAGATCTATCTCAGCAAAGTACTTTGCTTGGATCTCCTACTCTAAATCTAGAAGCTAAAAACTCAAAGAAAGCACAAATACAAGTCACCTCCAATAAGATCCAAATCCAAGCATCAAGAATACTCTAAATGCCAATGGTTTCCTCCAAAGATTCTTCTATTATGAGCAAGCTTGAGCAAATACTTGCTACAAGCTTGAGAAAAGAGAGGGCAATATGGGAGAGAGAGAAAAGTGGGAGAGATTTGGACATAGTAACAATACACTGAGAATATATGAGAAATGAGGGTGAGAGGGCCTTTATTTATACTTGGGAAGGCAAAGTTACCCCTCTTAGATCTTTTACAAGTGTCAAAACAAGAGCAAGATTGATCATCTCTAGGAGGGGGGTGCAACTTTAGTGTTAGGGTTTTGGATTGATGAGATGGCATGAGGTGGGAAAAAATGCTTGGTTAAGGAGGTGAGGTGGAGGCTCTAGGGAGGCGCACTAGGGGAGAGAGGGCCCACTTTTAATTATTTTTTGACTTTCCATAGTTTCTTCAAGGAGGGGGGGGCAACTTCCCTAGGGGGAACAACTTGAAGTGATGGTGGCTAGTTAAGAAAGGGTTATGAGGGTGATAAAAGGGTTAGGATAGGCTAGTCTAAGGTTTAGGCATCATCTCCCACCTTCTCGTCAACCAATTAACTCAAAATTACAAAAGTTGACATTTTGACTATGTCAATATAAGCAATTAAATTGTTGTTTTGGACTGACTAAGACTCCTCATGGACAAACACCTAGAAAAACTTGTCCAATTGAGTTGAAACTTGGTTAAAGGGTGTAGGGGGTCTCATTCCATTTCATTTGAGCACAAATACCCCTATAAAAAACCCTAGGACCTAGTTTTTACATTTTTCATCAAAATTTAGTTAAAATTACCCAACTTAAGCAATTTTAATAAATCAAAAAAACCTATCTAGACTCGACGGAACTCCACAAAACTTTAAGAGATGTCGTACATGGTCATTTACAACATTCCTAGACATTAGATACCAGAGGGCTAGACCATTAGAATTCCTTTCACCACTTTGGAGGAATTATTTGTGGGAGTTAAAAACTCAAGGGAAATTAATAGGGTTGGTCAAGCCAAATTAATAATCTGAGGAAAAAAAAAACTCAGTGAAAGGGACTCCTCCAATGATGAATTCCTAAGGCTACTGACCTAACTATGATCCATGCAAACCCATTACATTATTATCCCATGCAGGGGAGAGGAAATTCCATTACAAAAATATGTGTTGAAGGCCAAAATTGCCTTGTAGAACCAACAAGTCTTCAAACTAGTAGCACCATCTGGTACATATCATCATGGCACATGGAGTTGACCCCCTAGTTGAAATAGGTGGTCAACGGGCCCAGAGGGTAAAAGTATATGGCAAGAGTTAAAATCTTCTCAGTGAGAAAAGAGGACCCACAAGATAACATAAACATTCAAGGTATTGGTTGATGGATAGGAGGTCTCATCACGAGTCAGCCTATTATGACCATGGACATGTAGTGGTATGAAATTACCACCTATTTGGTCACCAAACCAGGTTAGTGGCTCTTGCTAGCATAGCCAAGAGAAAGGGGGTCTCATTACAAGCCAACTTTCTAATTTCCGTGAAATGTTTGTGGATAAGCATTGTCAGCTATGGTCAGTAAGCCAGGATAGTGGCCCTCAACTATTCCATTGTAGCACAAGAGAAAAAGATAAAAACAAATACAGCTAAGAATAAATGGCAAATGAATGGGCTAGGAAACAATTGCATCCATGACAAGGTGCAAATCACCCTCCACAAAGGCACCCACAGGTAAGACTCTACATTTCCCTGTTACATGCACCCCATGACCAAATATTTACCCCATGCCACATCATACACTTGCATGACTTGGACTAGACTCCACTTGGCAAACACCCCAAACTTAAAGGGGATTACCCCAATAGGACACCCTAAGACCCTCTCCAAACCTAACTTGTCAAATTGCATAATGTCTTTGAGCAATTGTTTGGGGTTAAGGGGGGTTTGATGTGCATGTTTGGGTAATTTAATTATTGGATGTGATTTACTTGTTATGATACTTGTGACTCATGGACCCCTGGAGGGCGTACTTGTTGTCTTTACAAGACATTTCCCGGTGGACATGTATTCACGAGGAGATCAATTCAGACCTTCACGAGGGCTTGAAGCCCAAGGATGGATGCAGAGACCCCAGGCTTAGGGAAATACAGTTACTATCAGTTTGCATAGTGAAGGAAGAGGACGTTGCCTTTGGAGGCACCCTGGCAGGACTAGATAATGAGGGGCCACCCTTCCCCATCTAGACATTGCCTTTGGAGACCTTGGATGTCACCCTAGTAGCCCCCCGATGTCACGCAGGGCTAGGGTTTGACATTGAGAGATGTTGGGCTGCAGTTTTGGCACGTGTGGCATGGAGGAGGGCCTTTGGAGGCCCAACGTTTTGCTAGATGACCTTAGCGTCGGAGAGCCTTTGGAGGCCCAACATTTTGCTAGATGACCTCAACGTCTCATGGAGGAGGCCTAACGTCACCCTCTTTAGGGTTTTAAATTTGAAAATTGATTTAATTTTGAATTTTAAGAGCAAATTGACATGTAGGTTGTGTTTTATGAAAAGACACACCTTTTGGATTAATTAGCCAAAATTTCCCATATAAATATGGCTGGATAAGTTCATTTTTTCATCATAACTCATCACACACAAGCGGTGGACAGAAATTTTCTCCCTCTTTAACGGTCATTGGCTGAAATAATTAGTGCTCATCTCTTGGGAGAGCTTTATGGTGGTGTATTTTGGCATTTTTCATGGTGGAATGGTCTTCAACTAGGGTTCGACTTGATTAGGGTTCGAATTGATTATTTGTGGTAAAATTTACTTGTTTCATGTCTAAGATTATGAAATTGTTTGTTTAAACCCTAGGGGAGAAACAACAAATGCTTCTTTCTCCCTACAACTCTTCTACTAGCTTGATCTTGCCAATTATACTTTTTTGGGAGTGATTATTAGAGCCTTAAAGTGCTAGCTCTCTATTAATCGCATTCTAATAACCAATTACTTTTCTTTCAAAAAAGCTAAGGAAGGAAGGTACGCTAGAGCCTAGAAGTGCTTACTCTCTAGCAAGACCTCCCTTAAAAACTTAGATGTTGAAGGTCTTAAAGTGCCAACACCTATTGCATCTACCTCTTCCCTTAGATAAGTATTATCATTATTTTATTTCCCAAGTGATATTGTTACTATTATTGACTCCATAAAACCCCAAAGGCACTGATTTCTATACTCTTGTGGGTGAATGAGATCAAAACAAACTTTCAAACTATCTTCTCGAAGCTCTTACTAACACTAACAACCACACTATTGTTTTTATAATCGCTGCTACAACCTTTATTTTGCAGCCCTAACAAGCATACTAACCTAAAAAACTACCCAGAAATTTGTGCTAGCCTGGGTGGTATCACCCAAGGCACTAATCTTCCCTTTGCTACCATTCCAAGTGCAAAATTCTGAAGGTTGTTGAAGGTTGTTGTTGTTGTTTTAATTGTTGTTACAACCATTATTACAGCCCCTTAACTGTCCATAAAACCACCAAGCACTTGTACTACGTAAACTACTATCATTATATGCTAAAGTGTTTGTTTAATTGCCCAATTTAAGTACTTTTCTGAAGTGGTTTTGTTGTTGTCATCATTACTTAGTTTACTATTGTTACAAGTATTTTTGACAGCCCATTGAAGTTACTTGTTAACTTGTTTTAAATCTTGGAATTGTAAGTGGCAAAAGTGACATCAAATTGCAAAAGTCTTTATATCATTCTTGTCATTATGACTTGCAATTTCTCGATATATTGTTGCTACTATACATTTATCTTTTCATGCATAAGAGTGTTTTGGCAGCATATCTTCTATTTCGAAGTCATTAATTTGAAACATTGATATCATTGGTTATTTCTAACGTTTGTTGTTTCATTAGTAAGGGGCGAGTATCATTCACCTAGAATTTCTCCTTAACCCCAAACAATACCAAGTGACTTCTTCCTTTTGAGTGGCCTAGAGAGAGGGGTGGGTTTTACCTTTGTCTTATCTCCCTTCATCAACCAAATAGGTCTTGGGACGTCTCCCTTGGAGTGAGCTTTTTCTCCTCCTAAATATAAAGAGGTATCCCATTGGGGTGACAATGATAGGACTACCTTCGTGTTATGTCAATCTAGGCCTACTTGCCTTTAGACTTTAAGCAAGTATAGATTGTGAGATAACAATACCACCACTGATGACCCTCTCCATCCAAGTGTAGTGTGGAAAATTTGATTTCCTCTGCCTCTGTCATCGGGTTAAGCTGGAAATGAGTGTCCAAGTTGTGCACCAATGCTCTGGTTATGCTCTTACCAGATCCATCAAAGGATGTGTTATCACACGGATTGTAGCTTGGGAAAATCCCAGCCCAAGTCACAAGGGTGAGATAACTACGGGAGGACGTGCCCACTGTCACCTTAGATAGACACTTGCCTCGCTTTAGTGATGACAGAATCACCACAAGGGGGGAATCCCAGTGACCCTAGGGGGATTGAGATGGAAAGTGAGATGATGATGAGTGAGTGACCCTATGGTCAAAGTCAGGAGAGGCTTTGAGGTTTGGAAAAGAGGTCTTGGGAGGTGGAAGATCGTTGCCAAGGTTCTATTCCTGCAAAACAATGTTAGAACACTAAAACAAGACAATATAGTGCACTATAAGCCTCAAAACCTAAGGGGAATCAGAAAGATAAGCTTGCTGTCCCAAATTGCAGTAGTACATAAGTGAATAAATTAACAAGAAACAATTATCAATGGTTGCAAATTAAACCACCAAAATCAAACATAATATGGTGGAAACTAAGCTAGTGAAAACTAGTTAAACTACCAATGAATAGAACAAGACTTTAGTGATGTTAGAAGGTTGTTTGTTAGGTGTTATCAACAAGATATATAACAGCCAAGTGGATGTAGCAAACAATTGCTACAACAACAAGATCTAGCCACCAAAATTGACAAGTAAATTATCCAACTGATATCCAATAACTAGTAGACCAATAATCTAGGTTCACAAGCAAGTTTTAGCAGTAGATTGGAGAGCAAAGGGTGAAAGAGAGAGTTTTACTGCAACCCTAATCATTGTAGCATTAATTTATAACAACAAGAAGAATTAGTTGGCCAATCAACATGCCCCTAGGGCACAAGAAAACCTTAAGGATGAAGAGTAATTTCCAACTTAGACAATCGCAAAATCTCAACTTTTCATGTATACCAATGCAATGATTTTATATCTCCAATGCAAGTAGATTAGTGCCTATCCAACTCGGTTATGGGGTCTCTTGTGTAAGAGCTAGTCTTGTCACTTCTTTAGGGGTGTAAACACTATTACTCCCTAGAGAAAACAAAAATAGAAAGGTAAATCTAGGAGGGTGTCAACCTTTTTACTCCTCCTAACAACCTTTGCAAAATAGCTAATCCAAGTACAATAATGATAGATCTTGGTGGAGGGTGTATGCCCTTATACTCCTCCAAAGTTTTAGACAAGAGTAACCATGAAACAAGAAGAAATAACAACTATATACAGAAAATTCCTTACCAATTCCAATAGATAGCAAGCAAAACCCTTCTCTACCAAAAATATTCCACCACAATTGCAAGAACAAAGCATCCAAGAGATAACGCCTTAGTATTTTCTCCAAAAGACAAGTGACATCATCCACAAAGGCATTAAAGAGAGAAGATGTAATTTTCCCAAGGAGGGTGAAAATTTTAGCCAATAAGCATGTAATTCTCAAGTGATAACTATGATCAAATGAAACGAGCAAGACCTTTATTTATACAAGTTCTTGCAAAACCAATTTGTCCACTTAACTAGGGTAAAACACAAATTAGGGAGGCCGACCTCCTCTATTTTCCCCTTTACAACTTAGAATTTAAAATTTATGAATATTGCCCTAGAAAGGGTGACATCATGCCCGTAAGGGGGACGCGAGGCCTCATAAATGAGACATTGAGGTTCTTGAGGGAGACATTGGGTCTCCAAAGGCCATATCTTCATGTGCAAAGATCTTCCCTCATTTAGATGTGCCATGTCATCATCAAATATTCCAACACCACCAAACCCTATCTCTCCAAGTATGACGTCATGCTCTAGGAATTGACGTTTTGAGCCTTCAAGGCCAATCGTTGGGAAAAGGGGGGCTAGTTTTCTTTCTCCAAGATGTCCTTGTTGATATTGTGGTAGTTGCGGGAGGTATTTACCTCCACGTGTAAACCTGACGAGAATAGAATATTTCAGGAAGCAAGAAGAAACCCTAATTAGTTGTCTAATAACCCTAAAAGACAAGTCGGCTCAAGAGGATAACTTGTATTAGGTTATTAGCCTCCAAGAGAAGAAGTCACCTAAAGGAAATATTATATACTAAGTAAATAGGCACCCAGAATGAGAAGTCAGCCCAGGCAGTTTTCCAGATATAGTATAAATACAGGAGGTCGGTCTTCATTCTGGCAGGAATTCTCAGAACTGCAAAAGTAGCACTTGTGCACACTGCAGTTGGCCAATTTGTGTGCAAGTTTGCAGGAGAGTTGTCGTTGCAGCTGCTGCAGCTAGCAGATTTCGGTTTTGGCTTTAACTATCTCTTAGTTATGGTTTGAAATCTTTGATCAGCTCTTGCTTGGTGCGCTATCCTTGGAGAAAGGTGTGCCACCTTGGTTTGGCTATCTAGCCTAGGGTTTGCTTCCGGAATGATTCTCTGTCAAGGTTAAGGTGCTCAGGGGTGGCTTCGGCCTATGGTTCGGTGACAATAGTGATATTATCTATGTTTAAATGATCACATCCATCATATTCTAACAGATTATGGGCCCACACCTCCTTCATTTAGTCTAACCATTGGAAGGGAGCATAGCCATAAGGATACTAAGCTCGTTGAAGAACTATCGCTAGGGTTTCTAGCAGGAGCAGTTACTAAAGTACTACCGCTAGGGTTATTAGCAGGTGTAGTTGCAGAAACCCTAATCCTCTCGTTGAGGCACCTTAACTGAAGGGATTGACCTAATTTCCAAATAGACTAGTGCGCCCTAGCCTAGCGTATCTCCTGATAGTCTCAACAAACCAAGACGTCAAGTTTGAGTTTTTGGTCAAATCTAGGGTTGACCCAGTCAAGGCAACCATGACTTAATCTATGGAGTCAGAAAACAAGTTAGATGGGCTTCTAACTTCAGAGCATGGAAGACAAGGATTGACCTCATCTTTTCCAACAATAAAGTGTTGGATATCGTGAAAGGAAAGATCGTGGAACCAGAGTTTCAAGAAGCAACTGCAAAACGTTACAGTTATGGAGAAGTTCAAAGACAGTGACATCAATGCCATGAGTATCATAGTGGACTCTAAAAAATACCACTTGATACCCTACATCTCCCATCTTGACTCATCTAAGAAGATGTATGATGCCCTAACAATCCTCTTCTCAGTCAGAAACATTGGACAAGTAATGAGTTTGAAGAATGAGCTCTGTGACATGAAGATGAATGATGATGACAACATAACATCATACTTTGTGAGGATCTCTCAGTTAAGAGATCAACTACAAGATATTGAAGAGATCATCTTAGAGAAGGAACTGGTAAATATAGTACTCAACGGTCTTCCCAAGACATGGGATGTATTTGCCGCAAGTATGAACACAAGGAAGGAGTATCCTACATTTGAAGAAATTTGGACTTGTTGTGCACTAGAAGAATCAAGGATTAGTGCAAAAGAGAAACCTCAAAAGAAATACGATGATCAAGCCTTCATAGCAAGATTCAATAATTTCAGGAACAAAAGGAAGTTTGGTTCAAGGAAGAAGCCAAATCAAGAGAAAGATATGTCAGAAATACAATGCTTCAACTATTGAAAGTATGGTCACTACAAGAATCATTGTCCCAAGCTGAAGAAAAGGAAGGAGACACACGAAGCATCAATTGTCGAAGAAAAGGAACCTTCAAAGAAGATTAAGCAGGATGAAACAGACTTCTTCTAAGACAAGGTAAACAACACTCTTCATAGTTCTTGTACATACCATGTTTTATGTACATATCTTGCATATCTATTTCTTAGAAGATAATATGTTCAAAGAGAAACTATACTTATGGAAG
>SNQJ01S0080638.1:27594-50180 GCA_010110895.2 Picea sitchensis | reverse complement strand
CATGTTTTATGTACATATCTTGCATATCTATTTCTTAGAAGATAATATGTTCAAAGAGAAACTATACTTATGGAAGAACAACAAGATAAGGATTGCTACAAGTCAGACAATACACATGAAAGGATGAAGTACATCAACAACCCGTGGTAACAATTCATGTGGAAGTTATTATCAAAATCAATCTTGAAGAAACCTAGAAGAAGTAAACACAGAAAGAAGTCAGAAATCAAGAGGAAATTGGAAAAAGATTTGTGACACTTTGCAAAAGGCAATAAGGATGCAGACGGAAGCGTTGACTCTCCTACATGGAGCGAGATGATTATATTATCAAAAGAAGAACATGCATTCATGCATGAAGCAAGGAATAGGAGGGAGCTAATCCTAAATTATGTGATCTATTGAAGATGATGAAGTATCTATCCATGGTAGCAACCATGAAAAGTTGCACATGTTCAGTGTGACTTCAGAAGAAGTCTTCTTCGAAAAGAAGCCTTAAATTAATCCCTGGTTGTCCATCCACATCCATGATCGTATGATGAAAGAAATAAGTTGGAATCTTCAGAGCATGGAATCTATAGAAAACTCCATGAACTCAAGAGCTAAAGAGAAACATGAGGAAGAACATGAAGATTCCAAGAGAGAAAGAAAAGTCAAAACAACTAGTCTGTGTATCAAGAATCACAAGACTACCAGCCTGATATGAACTCACTAAAAGCAATCAATCAGAGGAACTAAAAGTTGTGATGAAGAACAGTTTATGGAAGACTTATGAATGAATGCATTGCAAGATCCAGAACTAGAGGTTCTCCCATATTGAGGGAGAAGACTATGATGATTGCTTGTGAACCAGACATACCTCTACATGAGCTAGTATATCGTCTGCAATATCCATAGGTTGGAGTTTACATGTAGAGCAACCTCAAAGGATTTGAGGTATACCAGAAAGAGACCTTTGTATGCAAATGGAAGAATATCTTGTATGGATTCAAACAACTTGGTATAGAGCCTTCAATACACAACAGAAGCGTGGTGAAAAGATTTCTCTAACAGAGATATTGTATCATAATGGTTACTCAGAAATCCAGGATGATGGATTGCTAATCCATGACAAACTCTCATAGATATGTTCCAGTTTGAGCCCTGCCACGATGTTATGAGCTAGCAGGAAACAAATTATGAATCCAACAATGATATACTACATTGATCAAAGCTATATGAAGACTTCAGAGAAAACCAGTGTTCCAGAAAGATCGAAGTACATTGAGATCAAGCATCACACTCTCCTTGATGAAGTCCAGAAAAAGAGAAAGTGGTTCTCCAATATATATCTCCACATACGAGCAGATAAGCAGACATTTTGGTGAAGCCTCTGTCCAAGATGAAAAAGTTTGTGTACTCAAGTTGGAGCTCATGGAGACGACTTCCTTATTGAAAAAAGAAGAGATGACTCCCAAGTTGGAAGGGAGCACTGATGTGTTATTGATTTATGGACAACCATTTTTCAAGTTCGAAAAATGGTCCAGGATGAGCAGTTCCTTTCCAGTTCGGAAAGTGGTTTGAGATTTCTGACAGACATGCATTTTCCAGTTCGAAAAACGGTCCAGATCGAGCGATCATTTTCATAATGAAAATCGTTCAATGGATTGTTGATGTACCATAGACAGTGATTCCCCTTGTGGTTAACATAGGGAATGGTCTAGAATGGTCTGTCTTCTTGACAGTCACTTTTAGTAGTGGTCAAGAAGACAGGTCCACTTCGTCGGACAATCATTCTTTCGAAGCTCACAGTTGTGAGCAATTTCGAAGAATGGTCTGTTTTGGCGGTTGGTGTAGGACAGACATTTCCTTTGGAAATGGTCCGGACAATCATTCCCTAGGGCAGATTCATTCTCTCCAGGCTGCACTTTGTTTAGTGCCAGAGGAATGGCCTAGATAGGTAAATGGTCCAAGTTCAACAATCAAGGACAGGCATTCCCTAGGGCAGATTCATTCTCTCTAGGTTGCACTTTGTTTAGTGTCGGAGGAATGGCCCGGATAGGGAATGGTCCAGGCTCAGAAATTGGGATAGTTATTCTTCCTTGCTTGAGAAGAATAGTCCAGATAGCTCATCGTTGATGTTTTACCTTCTGAGGGCAGATGCTCTTCCAGATCTCGCAGATGTGAGTGGAAGAATGGCCCAGATGACTCAGTTTATATCATAACAATGTTTTCTGTGTAGGTTGATATCAGATGATATGATTGTTATGGAGACTGTATGTCTCTGGATAGTAGATGTATACTATTGTAATGGATGTGTTCCACTGATTGTGACTATATGTCACTGATCAAGTATCTATGTGCTACTTGGTGTGGCAGTGTACCATTGGATTGTAGTTGTGTACTACTTTGGATAGAAATAGTTGTGTTCTATCGAATGACATTGTTCTGATTGCCCCGAAAACTATCAGTAGTGTTGGAAATGATTATCAGCTAGATGGATGATCAAAGGATAGAGATTCCCCAAATGGAAAATGGTCTAGGACATTTATTCTTCTAGGACATATGTCCGAGTTAGAAGAATGGCTCTTATGTCACTCTATGGAGTGAGTGACTTATCCAGCATCATGTCTGATTACTCAGATGGAGTATGGTTTCAAGATATGATGCAATTGATGACACTGATAGCGATGATGGTGCTCTTGATCTAATCATGAGTTAATCTATACGACTATGTTGATGCTACCGGGTAAATGGTATGTTTGTGCTCAAGACCTTTACCTGTAATACCTCCCAAGCTAGGAGGGACTGTTGATATTATGGTAGCTGCGGGAGGTATTTACCTCCACGTGTATACCTGACGAGAATAGAATATTCCAGGAAGCAAGAAGAAACCCTAATTAGTTGGCTAATAACCCTAGAAGACAAATCAGCTCAAGAGGATAACTTGTATTAGGTTATTAGCCTCCAAGAGAAGAAGTCGGCTAAAGGAAATATTATATACTAAGTAAATAAGCACCCAGAATGAGAAGTCGACCCAGATAGTTTGCCAGATTTAGTATAAATACAGGAGGCCAATCTTCATTCTGGAAGCATTCTTAGAACTGTAGAAGCAGCACTTGTGCGCACTGCAGTTGGCCAGTTTGTGCGCAAGTTTGGAGTAGAGTTTTCGTTGTAGCTACTGCAGCTAGCAGATTTCGATTTTGGCTTGGACTATCTCTTGGTTATGGTTTGGACTCTCTTATTAGCTCTTGCTTGGTGCACTATCCTTGGAGAAAGGTGTGCCACCCTTTGGTTGGCTATCTAGCTTGGGGTTTGCTTCCGAAATGATTCTCTGTAAGGGTTAAGGTGCTCAGGGGTGGATTCAGCTTATGGTTGGGTGACAATAGTGATATTGTCTATGGTTAAACAAGCACATCCATCATATTCTAACAATCCCCTCATGCCTCCAAACGCAACGATCATCATCTAGCTTGTCCACATGTGCAGGGTATGGCACCCAACCTCGGGGCTTCATACCCCGACGAAGATCCAAGAAAAGCATGTTCCTCCATCATTTTCCACCAAGAAAGATATTGCAAAGACAAGCCAATATGCCCTCCAAGGGTCCACAAGTCATATGCAACATGGCAAGTAAATCACATTTAATACATGAACCATCTAAACATGTGCATCAAAACTACGTTTTCAAATCAAACAAATGCTCAAAGACCCTATGTAATTTGCCAGATTTAAGTATGGAAGGGTTGTCATAATGCCTTATTGGGTGAACCAATTCCTCAAGTAGCATATGTTTCCCAAGGAGAAACCTTTCTAGGTCATGTAATGAATGTGAGGTGAAAGGGGGTTAGACTTTTAGGTATGAGGTTTCATGACATACAAGGGCTCATATTGTCTCATTTATGGGTGCCTTTGTTGAGGGCTAGCCACATCCTTTTCTCTTTTTGTTTTTAAAACACATTTTTACAAGACATTCATTAGTCATGTATTTTGCACGATGTTTTTGCTAGGGCACCTTCGAGCCTAGTGGCCCCTTCTTCCCATGAAATGAGGTACATGCCCTTATTGGGTCAATATGCTTGAAAACCTAAAAGATGGGGAAACATAAGGGAAGAAGTCATGGAAAATGGCAAGTATGAGAAAGAATGGTACGATAAACCTTCAAAGAGGTCGCCTAGTAGCAACCCTTTCCCTTAGGTTGGCCACTTACTAGGAAACCATGACACCTACTAAGGTGAAATAGGACAAAAAGCATAATTTCCAAGAAGACACTCCATAATCGAGAGAAGCTTTAAAGCAACATATTAAAATGCTTCAAGTATTAAGGTGATACTTACCATGACACTTAACTTGTTATCTCATGGAGCAAGACCCACTGTCTTCTGGAAGCAAGTTGGTGTGGTGAATGTCCTTCATGATATAATAATAATAATAATAATAATCTAATTTTAAAGTCACGGCCAAGACAGACACCAAATTGGTGTACGAGACCCCCTTGTTTGTGGGACAAGGGACCCCTTCCGCGTAGTGATTTGACTACTAAAGTCAATGGAGGCGTACATACCCTACCCCCCTTTGGATTTGAACTCGTGACCTCCTAGGAGGAAACACATGTTCTTAACCATTAGGCCCACTCAGGTTGAATGGAGAAGTATGGTGGAGAGGCGGTCCTTTGTCCGTGTAAAGGGCACTGTTAGTCAATCCATCTCTCAATACTCCATGTCTGCAACCTGAGGGCCTTGATACATCATCTCCTTAGTTATCCCTAGAAATGGGGATAACAACATGGGACCGTCAACTTCCCTCTTTGTCCCATAAGATCATAATTATGCTGGTTCTACGCTATCCTGGGCATGTTCCTCATCCTGAGGTTGCAGTAGTCGTTATAAGACATATATGCCTAGATCTCTTTTTCTAGCACATCATAATCTCAAAAGTAGTTAGAGACCTTTTCAACTAGATCTGGTTGTCCTTATGCTCATGTATGGTGTTCCTCAAGAAATGGTGGTAACAACGGTCTAGGTACTTTCTTGCTTCCTATTTGCCAGACACTTTATGCCAGAACATAGGTTTTACTAGCTTCAGGAGCCCTACCGCCTCTATGGTTGGCCTCTGCATGGTTCCCATTGGCACCTCCATGGTTTTGATTTACTTGGTTTCTGACAAAGAGTTGTGTTAATTGGTCATGTGCTTTGGCCATTTGTTGTTTCCCATTAGCTATGGTTTCTAACAGTTGTAAAGTCCTATTCTCATTATGATCCCCCATAAATCCTTCTACTTCTTCTGATGACTCTGATCCTAGGATGGGTTGTCCCCCACATCCTCTAGCTTTCCTGGGCATCAATGCTTCGAGAAATCACATGCTAGCGAGATCACCGGCTCTGATACCATTGTAATATCCTCAAGGGTTATTGAGCTAGAATATTATCAGTCTATATATAGCTATGGCTTTTTTCCAAATAGTTTGTTGTCATATACCTTTAAAGTGTGGTCTGATTGACAAATTTAAACAAACAATTCACATGTATCCTTTCTACAGACATTTAATCAAACACATGGCATGCATCCAATTACACAGTAAATAAAGAGATAATCATGACATCTTATTACAGATGGAAACCTCCATAGTGGACAACAATACAACTCTTTATTGGTTGTGATGACAACAACAATAGCAATCAGGGTCTAATGGTTGTAATGATAGTTCTAACACACACAATCTAATGGTTGTAATGACAACAACAATATCTACTAACACACAGTAACAAACAAAACCTGGGAATGATGTAGACTGCTTCAAGGCTCTCCAAGCCTTACAATCTCACCTCCAAACCCTATTGTTCAACAAATATGGCACTTGGCCTTCCTCAAATACATGAATTCTCCATAGAAATACCTTGCCAAGGTAATTTGATCCCTCCTGATGTAATACGGCTTCCCTCAGGAACACAATCCACCAAGAAAAGAGGCTATGTTATCCCCTATCCTAGGGATAACTATGGAGATTATGTCTTGAGGTCCACAAGTCCTAGACATGGAGTACTGAGAGCCATATGACTTGAGCTTGGCCCTGGAGGTCCCATCTTCTCTTAAAGCCTCTTATCTATCAACAATAGCAGCATCCATCACGTCGACTTGGTTCTAAAGTAGTAGTGGGTCTTGCTCCATGAGGTAATGAGTCTGGGTATCATGGTATGTGTCACTCTGATTCTCAAAACATTTGAATATGTGCATTGAATTCTCTTTTGTTTCATGACGTTTGCTTGGAAATTATACTCTTTAACTTGTCCATACCTGGGGGGATGACAGAGTGCCCTAGTAAGTTGGTTCCCTTAGGGATGATTTTCCACTGGGTGGGTCTATGAAAGGTCATCGTCCATTCCTTCCATACTTACCACTTTCATCATTATCCTTCTCATCTTTTCCCTGCATTGGTTCGGGCATTGGGTTTTCCAAGCTATCAAGGGTTGTACCTTGCCTTGTGGGAAGAAGGGGCTAAAGGCCCAGAGGGTAAAAGTAGCTAGCAAAAGTGAAAATCCAAAATGAAACCTTGAGATGCTTCACCCAGGAATTCCCGAGAAAGAAATAAAAGCCTTCTCAACAAGAAAAGGGGACTCGTAAAATAAATAAAACTCAAGATCTAGTTGGTGGATAGGAGGTCTCATCATGAGCCGGCCTATTAGTTCCATGGGCATGTAACGGTATGACACTGCCATCCATCTGGTCACCAAACTAGGGTAGTGGCTCTTGATGGCATGGCCAAGAGAAAGGGGGTCTCATCACAAGCCAACCTTCTCATTTCTGTGAAATGCTTGTGGGTAACGTTGTCACCATTGGTCACCACGCATGGACAGTGTCCACCAACTATTCTCTTCAAAAGAAAAATCAATAAGACAAAGAGTAAAAGGCATTAAATGGGCTAGGAAACAATGGCATCCATGACAAGGTGCATCTCACCCTCTACAGAGGCACCCACATGTAAGACCTACATTTCCTTGTCATCATTGTACCCCTTGCCTATAATGACCCTTGATTATTAAGAATAATTAATTTAATAATATAATCCTAAAAGATTAGCTAAACTATATTTATGTCTTAAAATAACATTTCTAATTAATTATCTTATAGTCTTAAAATAACATTTCACTAATTATCATTAATTATTGTTCATAATTGTCAATGGTTATTTAATTATTAATCAACCTTTAATTATGTGAGTAAAGAATAATAAGGTTGATAAATTAATTTATTAAAACTTACGTATGTGAGTGGGATAACAAACATTAAATAAAGGATAAGAAGCATTAAATAAATGGGATAAGATATTTAAGAATGGGATAACATATGAATCCCGAGAAGATAAAAGAATTAATGGGAATGGATAAGGGTAATTAAATGTAGGGATAAGGAATTTAATGACAGGAAGAGTCGGTGAAGGAGGGATAAGGGGGGGAAAGGAGTTGGAGGGGAGGAGGATGTTACGGGAGTTGGGGATGAATTGGGAGAGAGCTGGGCATTAACAGAGTGAAACTTGGAGTGGAATTTACACAGTGCACCGGGGGTTGCTGGGGGTTTTGGGCACGAAGGGCTAGGATATCCGTTGATATCCTAGGGCTAGGAGCTAACTAGTCGGCAGGGAGGTTGGTTTTGGGTGGTGTTCTAAAGAAGCGGGAAGGGAGCAAGCTGCGGACGACACGAAGGATTATTAGCATCAGAGTTAAGGTATTTCTTTAAAATTTATGCATTGTTTTGTATAAAAAATTGTTATTAAATATTATTATTATGATGAATTTGAATTGCGAATGTGATAATGAAGTAATTTTTAAATTTTACTGTTGTGTTGTAATTCAATGGTTGTTTAAATCAATTCCGCCATTACATTGCCCAAACAATCCCTACACCATCTCATACATTTACATGACCTAGATTGGTCTTCACCCGGGAAACACCCCACACCTGAGGAGGATTATTCCAATAGGACGTCCTGGGACCCTCCCCAAACCTGGCTTGTCAAATAGCATAACGTCTTTGAGCATTTGTCTAGTAAAGGGGGATTTGATGCACATGTTTGGGTAACTTGAGTATTAGATGTGATTGACATTGTTATGATCCCTATTACTTATGAGCCCATGGAGGGTGTACTTGTGGTTGTTTCATGGCCATTCCCGACGGACAGGTACATATGGGGAGATGATTAGTTCAAACCTCCATGGGACTAAAAGCCCACCAGATGGATGTTGTGACCCCAGCTAGGGGCAGAGGGATACCATAGGCTTGCACCAAAGAAAAAGGAGGATGTTCCACCAGAGACACTTTGGCAGACCTGGACCTAGGGGGTCTTGCCCTTCCACCATGACGTTGGTCCTTGAAGGCCCCTAACGTCATCATATGGAGCCTTGACATCATCTAGTTAGGGTTTTGACACGAGGATGGCTTGGTTGGCACATGTGGTAGTTTTTGAGGCCTTTTGAGGCCTAGCGTTCCATGATGGGGCCTAACGTCGCCCTAGGAGGGGCATGACGTCATCCCTAAAGGAAAATTAGGGTTTTGAATTGTTAATTTTATGTAAAACTAGATTTTTGATGTAGACTGTCCATGTCGACCTTTTTTGACCTAAAATCTAATTAAAGGTCATTCATATTGTATAAATAGAGAGTTAAGACTCTCATTTTTTCATCATCTTTCACTCACACAAGTGTGAGGTCTAAAATTCAGCTTCTTTTAAGGCTAATTGGTTGAAATTAAGTGGTGCGCAACTCTTGGAGGAGGCTTATTTTGGTGTATTTCTGCATTTTCATGGTGGAAAGTCTGCAACTAGGGTTTGTCGCTAGATTATTCTTGATGAAGTAAGTAGAAATCTGCAATCCTTCTTTATTTTGAATGGTTATGGTGCATTTACTTTTTTATTTCTAAGATTATGAAATTGCTGGTTTGAAACCTTAGGAGAAAAGCACATGTTATTGTCCTTTTCTTTATAACTCTTCACCTACTTGATTTTGCTAGAGAACACCTCCCTTGAATGGATATGATAGAGCCCTACCTTTTTAGCACTCTAGTATCATTGCTTCATTAAGCTTCATACATTTATTTAAAGTTTGATCTAAAGAAGAAGAAAAATCGTTAAGGCCTACGGTTACCTACTTCCTAGCAATTTTTCCTTCTAGGGTTTTAGATATCGAGGCCTTACGTTACTAACACCTCAATCATCTTACCTTTTCCTTTATCTCATCTATTACCATTTGTTTCCTCCCTCCAAGAATTGTCGCTACGAAATTGACTCCATTTACCGTAAAAGGCACTAGTTCATACCTTGCAAGTGATTGATTGACTAAAACAACTCTTAAACCATCTACCTTAAGACCTTTACTAACTATTTCTGACTTTAGATTAGACTAACCTATGAACTAATTTGTTGTTGTTGCAAAAGATTGCTATAGCCATCTATAACAACAACAAATTCATCCTAAAAACAAGATTAAAAGTTGATTAAACATTGCCATAATTACTTCTGACAACTATTATCATTTTGTTAACTTAAGGGCTATTGTATCTTGTCATTTTAAGCATTATTAAGGCCTAATTGTTGTGGCAGTTGCTAATTACTCATTGCTATTATAAATATTTACATTTGCTTCACACTTATATCATCTTGTTTATCTTCCAAAAGTTTATGGTTTTATGAAGCGTTGACATCATATGGTACTTGCAAACAACATTTCTTTTCTACTTGTTGTCTTTTTCTGGGCAGGTACATTTAATTTATCTTTTGCTTCATCTCAGTAAAACCTTAGAACTTTTTATCAGAGTGACCTGTGAGAGGGGTGGGACTTTCTTGCAACTTTTACCTTAGCCTTCTCAAAACCCCAGGTCACTGGGACATCTCCCTTGGGGTACTACTCCTAAATACAAAGAGGTGTCCTATTAAGGTGACAGTGATAGGTCATTCTCTTTGTTACGCCAATTTATTATCCACTTGCCTTTGGTTTTGGGCAAGTATAAATTGCACGATAACAGGATCAACCGCATTAGAGTATACCAGTGGCTTATCTAGACCATACAGACATGCGAAGAGTGGATGCACCCCCCTTAAATAAACCCCAGTGGCTCCCCTATTTGCCTTGAACCACCTCAAACACATTGGCATGCTCTTGGGACCTCACACGAACCACCACAACTTGGATTGGACTGTTTTGGGCCCTCAAATAAGCCTAGACGACCCTCTCTAATTGCCACGACCTCCTTTGAAAACCCACAATTGCAGAAAAAGACAAATCGATATGCCAACAAGACTACGGGCCTCCAATAGTTCGTTGCTCCAATAGATTGTAGGTAAATCACCAAATGAAGTTCAACCGAAGACCCTATATAGATCTTCCCTTAGTCTAGCTAGGGTAGATGTTTCACTACCGAAACTAGACCTGCAATGGGAAGGTTTTGCTAAACCTTAACGAAACAATGGCTCCAAGAGCACCATGTAAGAGATCAATCAAAATTATAATCGTAAAGTGAGAGGCTACATCTCCTTTTATTCATCCTCTGAGTCTTCTAGATCTTTTCCTTTTTTGACCAAATCAAACCCTTACCTTATTTCTCCTTTAATTGTCAATTAATCATTAAAAATTATTTTGTAATGATTAAGTTATTAATAATTTTATTTTATTTAATGTCACTTTATGAATATAATAATTTTCCACCCAAGTGAAAATAAACAAATCCTCGTGACTCCCCTTTTCTCACTAACTATAGCCTACGGGAGTCGTATAGGCTACTGAGTCATCTCCTACTTCAATCAAGAGGAAGGGAAAATCACACATCACTTGGTCATCTTGCTTTCCATGTGAGATATGAAGGGATCCTTCATAGAATCAAGAATGACTCTCTTTTCCTTGGCCACCTCCTCATTATGAGCATCCAACAGCTTCACATCAGTAGGTGTTGCAATATCTTTCTCAATAAGCTCCTAAATCTCGGCTTCCTCCATAGGCAAATGTGGCCTAAGCTTCCTAGGGATGAAATTGGAAGCTAAATCCAACTTATCACATTATCTAAGTCCAATGGTAGACATCTGTGCAAGATCTAAATCCACCTCAAAACAAAAGTTAGCAATAATGAAGTAGAACAAGCCCTCCTAGGGCTCATATGCTTCATCCAAACGTCCTAGCGTTCCACATGTTAGATTTTGTAGTGCACCTAGACTCGGTGCACACACACCTTAGGTCTGGTCTATGTCTTCAATAGTTATACATAAATTAACACATTTGAACTATAAGCATAAACACACTGAGATGACTAACCATTTAGTAGAGCGGAAGATAGGAACTAACAATTATATCATACACAAGTGCACAATAATTTAATGCTTGAATCCAATGTTCTTAAACTAAGAACCAATGGCCTCCTGTACTAGGGACAATGGCCCAATATTACATAAACTAAAATTCACTTAAAAGGCACAACTAAAACCCTCCTCGGTTTCCATGCCAACAATATGCTCTCAGGGTGTTGTTGTAACAACCTTTATGGTTGTCCTCAACCTGGCCTCCAAGTTGTCCAAAAGAATCAGCTATATCAGCTCACAACCTGCCTCAAGACCTGTTGTTAGTGTGGCTATAACAACCCACTTTCACTGGTGTTACAACCCTCAACACTTGTCCAATAGACAACCCTCCATGGTTTTCCAAAGTTTCCCATGGAACACTATTGTAACAGCCCTAGAAGTTTGATGTTACAGTCCACAAAGCAGTCCTTAACCTGTCCTTAACTTTGCCCATAAGTCTGTTGTTGTTGCATCCTATAGCAACCCACTTTCTTAGCTTGTGGAGCCTTCCAAAACCTGTGACAACCCTTGTTTATCAGGTCGAGTAATTTCAACACTTGTGGCAGCCTTCTTCTGTACCCAAAGTCCTCGTGGCCAGCCTTAGCCTTGGTTTCCAAGTCTTCCCACAGTCTTGCTACCACTTTCATGTGTTTGTCGAACTTCCTTTCAGTTTTCTTTTTCTTATCTCCCTAGGTCAAGTCTGTTAGGGCACCTACGATACCTTCCTTTCTTGTTGTTGTAAACCTCACTGAGCAAAAAAAGCCACAAAGAGGATGGGCCGAGCTTCCCTAGGGCTATGGCTGGCATCTCCCAGGCTGCCCAAGCCTCCCTAGGCCTCAACGGACCTACTCTAGAATTACTCAACTCTCCTCCTTCTTGGTACCTTCCCAAACAAGAAATAAAACAACAGAATGAGGCCTAGTGGACTCTCTCCATGGGTGGATTGCAATCACCAAGTGACTTGGATTGAAATCACCAAGCTCTCTCACTTGTCTCCACACAATTATAATGTCACAATGACCCCTTATGTCCTTTTCTACAAGTGTAAAAGCCCTTCAATTATGTCAACCTTAAATTATAATATTTTAGTCTTCTTTTTGGGTGTGAAGTCCCTGCATAAGACCACAAAGCCCATCACCAAACCCACAGATCCCCTATCTCCAACCCAAGGGGGTTTTCACTCCAACGAAAGTCCATTTGGGTGCCAATGACGATTCCCACGTGCTTTAAACCTAGGCCACGTGAGAATGCCTGCCCAAAGCTACAAAACATCAACACTCCTTGTTAGCGAGGGAGGTATTCTCACCCTCTTCAATATCACCTGGAAGTAACTATGACTCCCATATTGGAAGTAGCTCTATATCCCGCATTCGATCCACTACCACGGGTGCTCTCCAATCCACTTAATGGTTTCTCCCTCTATCACTAAAGCAAATACTGATGTATGATATGATCCCATATTGGAAAATACCTTGGTCCTAGAATCCTCCCGCTTCTAATCACATCTTGACAGTCTTGGAAGATGCCCCACTCCCATCTGGACCTAAAGGTAGACTCCCTCTGAATCGATGACTCTCTCTTTGAGCCCGTTGACTCCCTCTGAATCCACTAACTCCCTCTGAATCCACTGACTCCCTCTAAAGTCAGACTTCCTCTGAATTCATTGACTCCCTCTAAGGTCGAGCTCCCTATGAGTCTAAAAAACCTCCGGAACTACTTGCTCCCTATCCATTGTCACTATGTTATTGTTGGTCATGGCTTTCATAGGTTGGATCTTCTGCCAATACACATTTCTCTCTCTAACTCCAAGACCAATGTTGTGTCTGAGCTAGATCCTCTAGGCATGAACAACACCTATCCATCTCAAAACAAAGTTGCATAGTCCTCCTAAAATCGTCGACGCTGAGAACACACTCCTGGCAACAGTAGCACATTTATCACTTGCAACACATCCCCTGACTCCAATGAACCTTATTACACAAGTCAAGCATCCTTATTACCCAAGTCATGATCATCCAATGAAATTTTGTCTAAGTCCATCATCCAAATCACAAGACTCTCTGTGTCTACGCACATGCTACAACTGAATATTCCCAAGCTGCGGTTGGACACTTGGTTTAGTCTACTCTATAACTCTGCAACTCGTCTATGCAAGGGTTTTCATCCTCCTGGGTCAAATACCTCATATATTATCACACCTCGACAATGTGCAACTCTCTGGCCCGAAGAAGACTCTGTCTCATCAACCTTCCATCCACACAAATTTATCTCGTCCGTGCCAATGCACCCGAGTTGCACCTATCACTGGAAGTCCATCCTTGGAGTTGACAACCTGCCACACAACATACTATTGCGAACCGATCTCTCCACCAATCCACCAAAACCCCCAACTTGCCACATCACCAAGTTGCAATAGTCCATGTTATCACGGGATTTGTACTTATGCCAAAGCCCTAACAAAAGTCTCTAAATTCATGTAACTGTAGGATAACCTAGCACTGTCACCTTAGTAGGAAATCCCCACGTTTTAGGGATGGAAGAGGTCCAACCCAGGGGAGGCATCCCCAGTAACCTCAAGGGATCAAAAGGGCAAATGAACAGCTAAGCTCGAAGAACCCTCTCACTGGTTACCTAAGTTACAGAGTCTATGTCTGTGAAATTGAGGTAAGAAGAGGGTTTTGTGTATCTTCCTGGAACAATAACAATATAGCATGTGTATATAACAATTCCAAGTACCAATATGATAATAACACCTCAATGGATAGTAGACAACACCATTATATGTTGGCTGATATGAAATTTGTAGCTAACTAACAATTTACAATAGCTATTAGTATTTTGTAACAACCACAAGAAATATGGATCAGAATTGCATGAAATCACAATGAAAACTTGGAAATTATCCAGTAGATCAATTATTAATTATTCCAAGCAATTTATGAATGAGTTAAGCTAATGTTAGAGTGAGTTATGCAGCAAATTCTAGGCTGCAGCAAAGATTTGCAACAACAACAACTAAATTAGTGATTTAAGCTAAGCTAGGGTTAGAGAAATCTAGTAAAAGCCTTAGAGAGTAAAGTTTGAGAGTTGGTTTCATCACAATCCGTCACAAGAGAGCAAGTAAACTAGTGCCTTTTGGGCTATGGAGTCATTCACAACAACAAATAAACTTGGAGAAATAATGATGATAATAATGTTTTAAGGATAATGAGATGAAGTTTGAGGTGCTAACACCTTAGGGCCTCGATTTTCAACTCTCAAAAGATGACTCTTGTTAGAGAACAAGCTCTTATGGGATTTAGCGAATTCTTCTTCTTCCTTAGACTCTTGAAATATATAGCAACAAGTTTCTAAAACAAGACTTCTAAAGTGTTGTCACTTTAGGGTTTTAGAAGCCTACTCTAGACAAGATTCTCTAAACAATTTAATAAGTGGAATGATCTAGAGAGAGGAGGAAACACCTTATGCTCGTCTCCTAGGGTTTTAAGCAAGCAATCTCATAATCTTCAATATGAACAAGTAGAATTTACCATAAATATTCAATGCATGAAATGAAAATTGCAGATTTTTCTTCACCAAGAATAATCAAGCACAAACCCTAGTTGTAGATTATTCTACGAAGAAACCAAGAGACGTCCAAAATTAGCTCCTCCAAGCCTAGCTCATGAGTAAAAGAGACCAAGTATGCCAAATAGGCCGAAAATTTCAGACCTTCCTATCTTGTGAGAGGAATGAGTTATGTTAAAATGAAATCAGGCTAGCCATATTTATATGAAAATCCTAGCCATGAAAAGTAATGTCTTTTCACAATTTAGAGCCTACTTCTTAATTTGCTCTTTACAAATTATAAAAATAAAATTTGCACGAGATAAACCCTAGAAGGGTGACGTCATCCCTATTTAGGGTGACGTTGAGTTCCCATAAGGTGACATTGAGTTCCCATAAGGTGACGTTGAGGCTGGTAAGTGAAACGTTGGGCCTCCAAAGGCCACCAATCATGCCCATATGTGACCAAATGCCATGCCATGTGTGAAACAATCATCTCCATGAAATCCCTAGCCCTCTAGATGACGTCATGGGCTTGTAGGATGACGTCAAGGCCTCCAAAGGCCCTCATCCAAGTGGAGAAGGGTGACATGTCAATGCCCAGTCATGCTAGAGTGTCTTCAAGTGAAATGACCTCCTCCTTCAAGGTGAAAATGGTGATCACAAGCCTGCCCCAGAGGTGGGGTCTCTGCATCCACCCTTGGGCCAAGAAGCCCCTATGAGGGTTCAAACGAAGTCATCTCTTCATGAATACCTATCCATCGGGCAAGGTCCTGCAAAGACAAATAGATAATCCCTCCAAGGGTCCTGTTAAGGATAAATTTGACGCCCTAAGCTTTAGGTCGGTTGTATATTGAGGGAATCAAGCTAGGGTTAAATTAGGGGTGGATCCTACAGTCACAATTGATGTCACCCCTCTCGTTTTGCGTTGGTGCGTGCCAACCACATGGAGGCTACCCTAGGGCATGCTACTTGATGGATGATATTTGACCTGCAAAACACAAATCAAACAAGGACAAGATGGTTTTGGGATGAGGGTTAGATAACCTCACCCAAAACTTGCATAAAAATTGATTTTAGATGAATTTTGGTGGAAAACCCTGAGCAGAGCGAACCATTGAAATACAAGAAAAATAGTAAATCAAGAAGGAAGAGTGCTTCAAAGGTGCCAAATCGACCCCCAATGAAGGATGAGCTTCAAACACCTACCATTAGTTAGAAATCCAATGCAACAACAAGAATCTAGGCCTAAATCAACACATAAAACTCTTTATTCATGTTGAATCAGAGGAATGGATCCATCATAGAGAAAATCCAAGAACTGTTATAATGATCTCCAAGAAACTGAGAATCTGAATCTAGAATGAGAGAGTAGTAATGCTCTTGCAATAGAGTGATCAACCTGCCAACTATGGAATAATTTTTCATATATAGCTAAATGCATGAAGAATTTGCCTTGATGTTTCCAATCTGGGAAAAAAGCTAGGCAATATTCCTTGCCCAAGTGTCAATCTGTCCACCTACCATATGTCACTACATGAATGCCTACTAAAAATGGCTAACTGAACCTTTCCCAAGCCATTTGGTCAAATCTAGGGGTTATCTGGAGACGAATGGAGGTCGAATGGGTCAAAATTGGTTAGGTATGAGGAAGTTATGGACAAAAGGTAGGAAGGGTGAACCTCATGGAGAGAAATAGGTCCCCTGGGTCAAGGGAATGAGGGAAAGTTAGGTCACATGAGTGAAAGAGGGGAAGGAAAAGGGAAAAAGTGGAAAGATAAAAGCTAAAGCTAAAGCACTAAAAGGGGAAAGTTGGGAAGAGGAAAAAGATAAAGGCTAAAATCTAGACAACTCGCCCAGTTTAACTTTTGACTTGCTTTTAGAACGCTTTATGACTTTGGGAAACTTCTTTGCTTTGCCCAGTTTTTATTTAGCAAATGTTGGGCGACTTAGTGGGCCTAGTTTTAGGAGGAAAAGGGCCCAGATTTAAGCATGTGGGCCCCACATGGGTCGCCACCTCACCCTGCCACATCATCACCTGTGCCACCTCATCACCAAAAAGAAAATTTGTCCAAATACCATCAAGTTTATACTCATTGGAAGCAGAATTGGACAAGGAGTAAGAATATGTTGTCAAATAACTGATGTGAGGGGTCAATAAGATCCTCATGGGAAATAAGTGTCCCATAATGATGCAAATCTCTCATACTAAACGTGGAACTGAAACCTCATCCTGTAATAAACTCAGAAATCACCGAAACAAGCTCTGAACTCAACTCATGTAAGAAACCATCCTCAAACTGACCATAACAAGAATCAATGTGCCTGGAAAACCTCTAAATGATGGTCATGTGCTATCAAGAAAACCTATGAATGCCAGCCTGAAAGGATAGACTTGCCCTTTGACCATCCAAATCTCAAGGGTGAGATTTTGGGGTCAACAAATGGCAACTCAAGGGGCGAGACCCCTTACGGGTGTCGAGAACCTAGAAATCATGTCTGCAACTAAAACCATCTGATACTAATGATGCGGAAAAACTGATGCCAAGGGAGTCAAACTAATAATCATAAAGCTTGTTGATTGATACTAGTAACTGGTCCATTGGGCCATCGAGTTAAGCTCGACGAACAATGAAGCTCAAACCAAAAGACCTCTGAAAATCACATGAAATGGAAAATCTAATATGAAAGCTGCTACACTCTGAAACTGTTGCCACTTACCAACTTCTGCACTACTCTATGTGTTAGATGTGTTGATGTCGACACAAAAGAGGCAGACACTTAGACAGAGGCCAATAAGGTAAACCCCTGCTAAGTGTGAAGGTCACCCACCAATGATGACAATGGGGCCAAAGGCATGAACACACTCTGTCATAATGAAAAATGATTTGGAGTCGAATCATGACAAGAATCACCTAACCAAGGCCCAATGATATTCAACCATGTCAGGTGCGAAACAAATGCCAATGAGGCTTGTTTCCATTAAGGTGTTCATCACTCATGGGTTTCCTGTAGATGAGGTGTAGATGTCGATACAAGGCAACCTACTGAAAAAGTAGCAATGATGACTCTCCTCCCCCAATGCGAAGTGAACAAATTGAATCAAAATGTGTGGTGGATCAAATAACTCAAACTCGGTATCATATCCCTATGCTGAATGAGGGGACTCTATAAGATGGCAAAACATAGTGAAGCAATGATGAAAAGACAGACACAATCACCTATGTGTTTCATCCTACCCCCCTAAACTCTATACTCAAGTGATGAAAAAAAGGACCCCTCATCTAGACTGACAATTTAGGTTGACACAAACATTTGGCATGAGGCCACTAACTAGTAGAAAAAGGCTTCCGGAAAGCACAAAATCTATAGAAAAGAAGAAGGTCCTCCTAGAAAGCAGGAAACAAAGCAAGGAAATGTCATAATCTAACACAACTCAAACAACACGTTGGCAAAGGGAAAGTGGGCCAACGAATCTAGTCTAGACTGAAAACTGGAAAGTAACAAGTGGGACCGCAAGTACCCAAAAATGTTGAAGGACTTAAACCCTTCATTGGAAAAAGTTTTTAAGATGTTGGCCATTGACAGGCAGTGGATGAAATCACCATCCAAATAGGCAAGCTGAAAGGTGTCGGGCCCCATTGAAGCATGGACATTGAATGGACCCAACCATAAACTATAAAACTTACTATGGTCTCATGATGTCTCCCTTCTCCTGTCCCATAGCAATACCAAATCACCAACATGGAACACTTTTCCTTTAACTCTCTTATCAAAGGCTTTCTTTACCTGTCTCTGGTGATCAATGAAATGTGTCAAAGCCTCTGATCTATCCTCCTCTAGTCGAACTAGATCATCAAACCGACCATCCAAGACCTCTGCATCTGTAGTGAACTCTCTAATCATCTTGTGGACTGGAAACATCAAGTTAACTCATAAAACTACATCAACACCATAGACCAACTCGAAGGGTGCCTTACCAGTTGACTGCTTCTTTGTCACTATGTCAGCCCACAATGCATACTTAAGATGCCTATCCCAAGCTCTCTTGTTTTCTCCAACCATTCTTCGGATTATCCTGATCAAGTTCTTGTTGGAGGATTCTTCCAGTCCATTACTCTATGGGTAGTAGTTAGCAGAATGGGCTAGAGTGATACCAAACCTCAGGCAGAAAGCCACCAACTCAACTAATATGAATACACTGGTGTTATCAGTCGTAATCTCCCTTGGGAGTCTGAATCGGGTGAGCATATTATCCTCCATGAATCCAATAATAGCAGTAGAGGATGATGTCTTGAGAGGAATAGATTTCACCCATCTAGTGAAGTAATTAGTAGCTGCCAATATCCAAGAATGACCAACTCTAGAAACCTATGGAATCTGTCCAATAAAGTCAAACCCCCACTGCAGGAAAGGGGCCTCTATGACAACTGAATCTAAGGGTAAGGATGGTAGTTTCTACTTTCCCTCAAACCTCAGACAAGGCTCGCATGCATGGATGAAAGTATGAGTATCTCTGAATAGAGTCAGCCAATAGTATCTGACACGCATAATATTATGGGTAGTGGTCCTACCCGAGAATTAACCACCACATACCCCCGCATGCAACTCAGTCATGATCTGATCTGTCTCATACGATAAAACAGATCTCAAAATCAACCCATGATGGCTCCTCCATCCCAAACGACCCTACCAAAGACAATACTTAACAACACTGAGCTGCAGAGATCGCTACTGCATCTTACTGAAGTCAGAAGGACATGAAAAATTTTGCAAGTAAAAGATAATGTCATGATACCAATTGGAAACTTGCAAATCATCAGAAATAAAATTTACCTGATCAATTACATCAGGCTCCAAGTACTTCTCAGTCATCAACACAACTAATCCTTGGCCTTTAATAGTTTTAGCAATTTTTACCTACTGGTCAAACTCTTGTATTTTGGTCACCCACAACCCTCTATTTCCTGAACACTCTTTTTGAGCCAATATATCTTTGAGTTCAGGAAAAGGGATGTATGCTACAATGTGTGAGTTCAAAAAATAAGGCCTGAAATGGGCCAACCATTTGACCATGGCATAGGCATGTTTCTCCATGGGCTTGTATTTGAGCTCAGATCCTTGCAAGGACCTGCTCATATATGCAATCAGTTGCTCATGCCCGTCTATCTTTTTATGCAATAAAACAAAAGCAATAGTTTGATCAAATCCAAAACAAAATATCTAAAAATCATGTGCATAATCAGGACTAGCTAAAGTAGGAGAGTGAGAAAGAGCCTGTTAGATGCTCTCAAAATCTTGCTTGCCTTCCTCTCTCCAAACCATGTCATGCCCCTTCCTCGGCATATCTGTGATGGGATTTACGATCTCTACAGAGTTGGGGTTAAATCTGCGCAAAAAGTTCACTCGCCCAAGAAAAGATTGAATACACTTTATAGTACTAGGCAAAGGAACTTCCTGTATGCCACTGACCCTTTCAGGATCGATTCACACTCCCTCTTTTGAAACAATGTGGCCCAACAGTTTGGCCTCAAACATACATGTTATCGCACAATTTGTACTTATTCCAAAGGATAAGGTTTAGCGAAGGCAAATTGGCGTAACGGGAGGTTATCCTATCACTTTCTCCTCAACCAGATACCTCTTTCTATTTAGGGTTGATGGCCCAGGGGAGACGTCCTTAGTGACCAGGGGGTTTGAGAAGGAAAAGTTTATTGTGTCTATGAAAATGTCCCCTCTCACAAGTCACACTGATCAAAAAGTCTCAGGGTTTTAACTAATGAAGTAATGAATAATTAAGATGTACCTGCCCAGAACAAAGCGATAAGAAAATATATCTTTAGCAAGTACAACTTGTTGTTAGTACTTCATAAAACCATGGAATTGATCAATAAAAGAAATAGTTGACTTCTGATGAAGCAAACAGAAATTTATAGCAACAATGTTTAAAAGACAATAGCTTCACAATAAATGCCTTAAAATGGCTTCAAAATGACCAAGAATGATTACTCATTAACACCAAAATACTAGCATTTGTCAGAAGCAAGTAAGGCAATGTATTAATCAAAATTTTCAATTGCTTTTAGGTGCTTTTAGGTGATTTTAGTGCTGCAATAAATGGTTGTAGCTTACTTTTGTAACACCAACAAATAGGTTAGTAGATTAAACTATTATAAGGTTAGGATTAGTTGTTAGAGAGCTTAAGGTATAGGTTTTGATAGTAGTTTTTGTCAATCACTCAATAGCAAGGCTTAGATCAATGCTTTTTTTAGGGTAAATGGAGTCCTTTTAGACATCAACAAATCTTGAAGGAACAAATGACAATAACAGAACTAAAGACAAGAGGGGTCAATAGTTGAAGTGTTGGTAACCCAAGGCTTCAACTACCAAACCCTAGGGGGGAAATAACTACTAGGAAGTAGGTAACCCTAAGCCCTAGTAGTTTTCCTCCTTCTTTAGCTCAAAGGTGAAGTAAGTGATGACTTAGAGGAAGCAAAATGTGCTAGGGTGTTGCAATGGCAAAGCCCTCAGCAAAAGCTTCAAGAATATCGGCTTTCTAGCAAAATCTAGTAGGTGAAAGCTATTAAGGCAAGGACAATATCACGTGCTTAGCCTCCTAGGGTTTTAAGCTATCAATTTCATAATCTTAGTGTAAATGCAAGATAAATGTAACTATAACCATTCAATGAAGAATAATTGCATAAATTTTACTTACATCCACCAAGAATCATCTAGCAAATACTCTGGTTGAACACTTCCACCAAGAAAATTGCCAAAATAAGCCTCCTTCAGGAAGTGTGCACTAAATTTCAATCATATAACCTCGATTAGGATGAAAATTTCAGGCCTCACACTGGTGTGAGTGAAAGTGATCCAAAAACACAAGGGAAAATCCCTTATTTATACAGTTACAATGACCAGAATTAGGTAAAAAATGTTGACATGGCCAGTTACAAGTAATATCCAGTTTTTACATTAAATGACAAATTAAAACCCTAAATCAAGCAGAAAAGGTGACATCATGCCATTTTAGGGTGACGCTAGGCCTTTTTAGTGCAATGTTGGCCTCAAGGAGCAAAGCATTAGGCCTCTCGATAAAACCACACATGTCACTTGGCACACAACTGCCTCCAAAGTGTCCAAAACGTTGGGTGACGTCAACGGTCACAGAGGTGACGTTATGGGCCTTTAAAGGCCTACATCATAGTGGAACGTTCTCCTCTCTCTCTAGGTTGTCTCTGGTGGAACGTCCTCCTCTCTCTCCGGTGGAAACCTCTGGTCTGTCTCTGCCCCTGGCTGGGGTCCTAGCATCCATCTGGTGGGATTTTAGCCCTATGGAGGTCCAAACTAATCATCTCCCCATGTGTACCTGTCCATCGGGTGTGGCCCTACAACAATAACAAGTATTCCCTCCATGGGCTCATAAATCACAGGGATCATAGCAATGCCAATCACATATGATAATCAAGTTATTTAAACATGTGCATAAAAACCTCTTTTCCCTGACAAGTGCTCAAAAACGTTATGTTATTCTACAAGACAGGTTTGAAGGGGACGTTAGGATGTCCTATTGGGATAATTCTCATTGGACGTGGGATGTTTCCATATGAAGACAAATCTAGGCCATGTAAGTGGATGAGGCGGTAAGGGATGTCTGATCAATGGGTGCAGTGATGACAGGGGAATGTATGGCTTACCTGTGGGTGACTCTGAAGAGGGTGAGTTGCACCTTGTCATGGATGCAAAT
>SNQJ01S0080638.1:13765-25032 GCA_010110895.2 Picea sitchensis | reverse complement strand
CGTGAAGTAAAGCAATGCATATAGATTCTTAAGCAAAACATAATTTAATCAATGGCTCATTCACATAGTACACAGAGATTTATACCGGAAACCCTCAACCGGGAAAACCTTTCTTATATTCATATATTGAATTTCACCATTCACCATACAATATATATACAATGTTTTTAGGTATTCTATAGATACCAAAACCCTAATCCCTTAATCTGGGATTAATTTACAAAACCGCTAAAAATAGCAAAAACCGCCCAAAAAAAAATTTGGGGCGCTGCCCCGGGCTACCGCATGTTGTCGAACACTACGTGTAACTAGGGGGGGGCATACCTGGCCCCCCCTAGGACCCCCCTAGGAAAGTGCCCGACGCACACGACAAAAACAGAGCACTACTGCAAGGGATCATCATATGCAGTTGTCATATCTGACGCGCCCACACACACACATGCAAAGAATATAACACATACCCAACAGGAGGGACAAAATCATGCCAAATCATAATCTCAGGAAATTGCTTAATCCATCTCAGAAAGGGATTGTGAAAAGTCAAAGGTTCAAAAGAATGACTCAAAGAGTCTAAAGGTTGGCTCCCTCAGACGTCTTCACAATCTGAGGTATGGGAAGGGACTAGAAAGGACCTAGAAGATGACTGGAAAATTCTTAAGGGAAGGTTGAAAGACTGAGGTGACAGACTTCTTCTTGAGTTATTCAACCTACCCTTGAACTCTATGGTTTTGCCTCAGAGGAAACTTAATACAAAATCCATACTTCCCTACTACACCTTTAATGACACAACAAAATAAAATAATAGAAGGTGGTTGGAAAACATTATCACAAGGATCCCTCTCTGGGAAAACAATGTCGTTATCGAGAGCTAAGCACAACGGTGATTGATCATCTTCTTCATAGAATAAATCCAAGTGCTCAGAGGTATAATCATCAAAATCCTTAAGGTATGACCGAAATTCACTATGAGAATATAGCACTAGGTCATCCTTGTTTCCAATTGTCAAGTTCATTAGTAACTTCATGTGATAAAGGCAAAGGAAACTTTTGGAAAAGACCCTCAATGTCGTAAATGGGATCCCCATCATATCCAATCACATCCCATTTATGCTTCTTGACATGTATGAATTCATCAATATTATCAACAAAGTCATCATATTCATCATAACATGAAGGGTTTAGGACATCCGACTCTTCTTCACTTTCCACATCATAAGATAGAGAATCATTGAAAATTTGGAAAGGGAAGTAACTCACCTTGCTTACTTCTTCTTGGGCAAGAGCTTCAAGTATTTGGATAACTTCATCAAATGGAAGACATGCCTCTACATCTTCTAGCTTCTCCAAGGGTTCCATTTCTTCTTCATTATCTGAATAATAGAATAAGGTATCATCAAAAAAATGGAAAGGAAAATGACTCACCTCATTCTCTTCATCTTCCAGGAGAGATGGGATCTTGGAGAGCTTCGTCGGATGGAGGAACGATTACCAGTGCTTTATCCTCATAATTCACTTCTCTAGTTATATCTTCACTGCATTCTATTGAATCATGGGAGAAATTTTGCTCCTCTTCAAGGGGTTGACAATTTTCTTCATAAATCTCTTCTTCTATATCAGAAGGTTCTTGGCATTGAGCATGATATACATCCCTGAGATCTTCTACAATTTTAGTGGTGAATCCTTTGTTCTCTAAGGCTATTGTGAGCTTTTTAAGGGCATCTTCATATGTCTGGCATCATGGTTTGACAAAGTCAATAAACCTACAGATGAGGTCTACGAAAGATGATACACCCCTATCTTCGCAACAACCCTTAAACCAATCTTGCAAAAAGGATGGTAGAGAAAGTATGAATAATTTTACCAGAACAACCTCCCCTCCCAATTCTATCTCGCTTATATACTTCAAGAATTCTACAATGTGAGTAATTGGGAGGCCTCCAAATCTTGGAGAGTTGCTTGACCATTTTGTATCAAAATAACTCGGGTATCCTTGAAAACTTTTGAAATCAATAGTTGGATACACTTGTTCTCAGGGCACCATGATCCCATAACTTGGAAATATCACATAATTGATAGTAAGGTGGCACCTTGGAAAAGGTTAGTGTAGTCACCATATCATTTTCTTGAAACTATGAAAGGGATGAAGGGATCACCCTCAATGGAGTCGCCAGGTAAGCTTTGCAAAATAAAGGATTTTGAGGAAAGGCTTATCGAAAAGTGTCCTCTTTGAGGAGAATTGTCTCAGTGTTCCTCGACAACGGCGCCAACATGTTATCGCACAATTTGTACTTATTCAAAAGGATAAGGTTTAGGGAAGACAAATTGGTGTAATGGGATGTTATCCTATCACTATCACCTCAACATGATACCTCTTTCTATTTACGATTGATGGCCTAGGGGAGACGTCCCTGGTGACCTAGGGGTTTGAGAAGGCAAAGTTTAATGTGTCTATGAAAATGTCCCCTCTCACAAAGTCACACTGATTAGAAAGTCCCAGGGTTTTAACCAATGAAGTAATGAATAATTAAGATGTACCTACCCAGAACAAAACAACAAGAAAAAATATCTTTTGCAAGTACAACTTGTTGTTAGTACTTCATAAAACCATGGACTTTATCAATAAAAACAATATTTGATTTATGATGAAGCAAACAGAAATTTAGAGCAGCAATGTTTATAAGGCAATAGTTTCACAATAAATGCCTTTAAATGGCTTCAAACATCATATCTGTATTGAAGAAACCAAAATACTTGCTAGGATAGATCACTATCACAATAGGAAATTCAGAGAAGCAATCAAAATTGAAAAACAACCTAATAATCTAAACAGAGATGATGGATGGAAAATTAGTCAAAATTGGATCCCTACCCTAGCTAATATGAATAATTCTAAATATTAGTTTTTAAACATTGTCCAGTGGGCTCTTTTAAAAATAAAAATTAAATTAAAAATTAAAATTAATAAACAAACAAGTAATTAATTATTAAAACAAATAATTAATTAATTAAACAAACAATTATAATCTAAAAATTTTAAAATTTATAATTATTGATTTCATTAAGTCGGCTCCTTACAATAACTTTTCAATTATTTATATACATGTTATAGTCATTTTTCCTTCATCTTTCATAAACGCTTTCCTGAAGATGGACCACAATAGTTTGGTCTGAAACGTCGAAAAACATAAAACCTATGCGATGGATCCGAAAGAACTCTTTGAACAATACTAGTGTTTGTCAGAAGCAAGTAAGGTAGTGTATTAATCACTTTTTCAATTGCTTTTAGGTGATTTTAGTGCTGCAATAAATGGTTGTAGCTTACTTTTGTAACAACTACAAATAAGTTAGTAGATTAGACTATTCTAATGTTAGGAGTAGTTAGTAGAGAGCTTAAGGTATAGGTTTTGATAGTAGTTTTTCTCAATCACTTAATAGCAAGGCTTAGATCAGTGATTTTTTTAGGGTAAATGGACTCCTTTTAGACAACGACAAATCTTGATGGAACAAAAGATAATAAATAGAGCTAAAGACAAGAGGGGTCAATAGTTGAAGTGTTGGTAACCCAAGGCTTCAATTACCAAACCCTAGGGGGAAAATAGCTACTAGGAAGTAGAGGCCCTAATAGTTTTACTCCTTCTTTAGCTCAAAGATGAAGTAAATGATGGCTTAGATGAAGCAAAATGTGCTAGGTTGTTGCAATGGCAAGGCCCTTAGCAAAAGCTTCAAGAAAACCGACTTTCTAGCAAAATCTAGTAGGTGAAACCTATTAAGGCAAGGACAATAACATGTGCTTAGCCTCCTAGGGTTTTAAGCTAGAAATTTCATAATCTTAGTGTAAATGCAAGATAATTGTAACTAAAACCATTCATGAAGAAGTATTGCATAAATTTTACTTACATCCACCAAGAATCATCTAGCAAATACTCTAGTTGAACACTTCCACCGAGAAAATTGCCAAAATAGTCCAAAATAAGCCTCCTTCAAGAAGTGCGCACTAAATTTTAGTCATGTAACCCCAATTAGGGCACAAATTTCAGACCTCACACTTGTGTGAGTGAAAGATGATCCAAAAACACAAGGGAAAATCCCTTATTTATATAGTTACAATGACCAGAATTAGGTCAAAAAGGTCGACATAGCTAGTTACGAGTAATATCTAGTTTTTACATTAAATGACAAATTAAAACCCTAAATCAAGCAGAAAAAGTAACGTCATGCCCTTTTAGGGTGACATTAGGCCTTTTTAGTGCAACGTTGGCCTCCAGGAGCAAAACGTTGGGCCTCCCAGGGCCTCTGGATCAAACCACACCTGCCACTTGGCACACAACTGCCTCCAAAGTGTCCAAAACATTGGGTGACATCAAGGGTCATAGAGGTTATGTCATGGGCCTTTCAAGACCTACATCATAGTGAGAAGGGAAAGAACCCCTTGGGTCCAGGCCTGCCAGGCTATCTCTGGTGGAACCTCCTCCTCTCTCTTCGGTACAAACCTTTGATCTGTCTCTGCCCCTGGATGGGGTCTCAACATCCATCTGGTGGGATTTTAGCCCTATGGAGGTCCGAACTAATCATCTCCCCATGTGTAACTCTTCGTCGGCTGTGTCCTTGCAACAACAACAAGTATGCCCTCCATGGGATCATAAGTCACAGGGATCATAGCAATGTCAATCACATATGATAATCAAGTTATTTAAACATGTGCATAAAACCCCCTTTTCTGAGACAATTGCTCAAAGACGTTATGCGATTCTACAAGCCAGGTTCGGAGGGGGCATTAGGATGTCCTATTGGGATAATTCTCATTGGACTTGGGATGTTTCCAGATGAAGACAAATCCAAGCCATGTAAGTGGATGAGGTGGTAAAGGATGTCTGAGCAATGGGTGCAGTGATGACAGGGGAATGTATGCAAATGTTTCCAAGCCCATTCAATGCCTTTTATATTTTTTATCTTATTGCTTTTTCTTTCAAGATACTAGTTAGGCGACACTGCCCTGGCGTGGTGGACAGTGGTGACAATGTTACCCACAAGCATTTCACGGAGATGGGAAGGTTGGCTTGTCATGAGGCCCCCTTTTTCTTGGTTATGCCACCAAGAGCCACTACCCTGGTGTGGTGACCAGTTGAATGGTATTGTCACACCCCTACCTGCCCATGGACCTAATAGGTTGGCTCCTAATGAGACCCCCTATCCTCCATCTAGGTCTTGATTTTATTATTTTATGGGTCCTTTCGTTTCTTGCTGAGAAGCCTTTTATTGCTTTCTCGGGGATCCCTTGGCAAAACATCTGAAGGTTTTGCTCTTTTGGCTTTTATCTTTTGCCAACTACTTTTACCCTCTAGGACTTTAGTCCCTTCTTCCCACAAGGTAAGGTACAACCCTTTGCTAGCTTGGAAAACCTAATGCCTGAACTAATGTATGGGATGGATGAGAGGGAAAAAGATGAAAAGTGGTAAGTATGGTGGGAACGAACGATGACCTTTCATGAACCCACCCAGTGGCAACTCAAACCTTATGGGAACCAACTTACTAGGGCACCTTGTCATTACCCCAGGTGTGGACAAGTGGAAAGGCATAGGGTCCAAGCACACGTTAGAAGTAAAAATAATCAAATGTACATATTCAAATGTTTTGAGAATCAGAGTGACACATACCATGATACCCAGACTCATTACCTCATGGAGAAAGACCCACTGCTGGTGAAGGACTAGGCCGATGGGATGGATGTTGTTGTTGCTGACAAGGTGGAAGCACTGAAGAAGAAGAAGGATGGGCCCTCCAGGGTCAGGCTCAAGTCAATATGGCTCTCGGTACTCCATGTCTAGGACCTGTGGGCCTCGAGACATAATCTCCTTAGTTATCCGTAGGCTAGGGGATAGCAATACCCATGAAGGACTTCACGGGGTTGAGTGAAATACCCAACTTCCTGCACCTCTCAAAAGTAGCACGCAAATATGGGAGAGATATGAGAGATAACCATGCACCTCTTTGGACATGCAAGCAAGCAAAATTGTAATTCTTTGTTAATACCAAGGCATTCAACTTCTCTAGCATCTATAGCTTTAACATTTCTATAAGGCCTAGTAATCCACAAGCCTAAATGGTTCATTACTTCTAATGTCATAATGTTAGTTGAAGGACTTGAATCAAGCATGCAATTCCCCAAATTTAAACCATTAATCTGTAATGACATGAAAAAATCCATCTGGTTTTTCTCTCGCCTTCTTATCCCTAGGAAGATTTCAGGAATCTCCTCATTGGGATTCGCTTCATCTACGTGACAACCCATAAATTTCGAAATGGATATCTGATAAGAAGGGTTTTTTTCCAACTCTTTGAGGGGGATAGAGATATTTACCTTGGATAATTCATCCTCAATAGAAAAACATGCAAAATCAACATTCGGGTCAACAACATTACCTTGAACTGTGTTTGTTGATTTGGAGCAGATTTACCTTGGACAGTTTGCTGATTTTTTGCAGATTTACCTTGGGCAGCTTGTTGATTTGTGGTTGTGCTACCACTAGAAACATTCTTTGTTGGCTTCACACTTTTGTTTTGGTCAAAGAAAGAAGGAGACATTTCGGTTAGGACCCTGTGGAATTGGTAAGAGAGCATTTTGGCTTGATTTGTGTTATCACTATAATAATTTTCAAATGGAATCCAAGTCTCGAAAATTTAGCGAAAAGCTACATCATTGTAGAAACGTGATAGTTTAGAGGGTAAGGTCAGATATGGCAGAATATGGACAAATATCGCGAAGGTGCAAAAGGTAGGACCCGACAGACCATATATTTTGAAGCGGCCCAGATCAACGGCCAAAACCCATGTCGGGCGACGAAATAGCACGAGGTTTAACAATGTGAGGGCAGGCCGAGGAAAATACCACGGTTTCGTTTCCTGGACGCGTGGCACATCTAGAGGTACATCGAGGCGAAAAGAGGTCTACCTAAAACCGTTCTTTCCAACCACCGATATCGAAAGTTGTTGAGGCACGATGGACCGTAGATCTTGGAACGGCCCAGATCGACGACTGAGGCACATATCAGGCAGTGAAGTAGCACAGAGGATAGTTTTTCGAAAGTAGGCCGGGGAAAATACCATGGTTTCAATTCTTAGACGCATAGCACCCTTAGAGGCACATCGGGGCGAAAAGCGATCTACTCAAAATTGTTTTCTAGAATCACCAATATCGAATAACGCATATAAAAGGAGGCCCCGGGGTCATTATTCTATAATATTTCAAAGCACTCAAACGTTTGAAAATTGTTGCAAATCATCCATTCAAAACTCAAGCTCAAAATTGGATCAGATTTGTGCTTTCTTTGCCGCTTAACAGATCAAATTTGTTAGACAATGTTGGAAAGCAGATACCCTTCCTCGAAGCGGCCCAAGCCTCCATTACCCCTTACGTCGTAGAAGTAGTTTTCCCTTTCCCTGAGTTCGTAAGCTGGTGTGTGGAGCACAGTATACAAGAGTTTAAGAATACATTTGACCAATTGTTTATCAAGGGCCTCCCACCATTTTGGGATGGGAAAGGTACATTGTACAATCAAGAAGACTACAATTCTCTCCTCATTCAGTGTAGAATGGATCATTCCAAATTTGAAGCTATGGAGGAGAGTCTGAAAGGTCCAACTCCGGTAGAGTATTTGGCAGCAAAATTTGAGATTTTGAATAAGTTTAAAACAATGAAGATTGGTCTGTTGACTATGTCCTACACCACGTGCATTGATCTGGAGATTTTGATAAAGGAGATGATGGATTACGATATTCCTTCTGACTCACAGTGGAAGGAAATTGTGCGGCTAGGCAAGACTAAATGCAGTTTTCCCAGAACCAGTAAGTGACCTCCAGGTGTCTCCAAACTAGCAAGTTTGACAGAAGATCAGGACAAGCCAGATGTCGTTAAAGAAGCTGAGTAGTCAGATAAATTTGTTCCTAGTTTTGAAACGTCTTTTTGTGTAATCATTGTAAATCGGTTCATATACCGAGACTGTCAGTAGAAATTATTATAATCAGTTGTAGAAGCTGAAACGTTTAAGTTTCAACCATTGTAATCAAATTGTATAAATACTGGGACATTTGAATGAATTAATGTTGGCAGAAGTGCAAGGGCACCTTTTTGGTTGTTTCGAACTCTATTGTAATTTTTTGAAGCTGAATTGAATATATATGCATAAGCTTTTGAAGTCTCTATGAAAATATTCTAATGGTGGTGATATGTGCTTTGTCTTCCTTTATTGTATGTATTTCATGTGATCTTTTATTCCATTTGCATTTTCTTCTGTTTAAATTGGAGAATTAAAGGCCCATAATTCATCTTATGGTGCTCTTTGCTTAGAAATTTAAACTGTGTGTATTTCTTCTTAAAAAATTTAGAATTCATTTTAGTAATGCTCTGATGCAGTTACATGTTTTCCCTTTCTTCCTACATTCTACTTACATTCAAATATAACTCAGATTCATTGCCTCATTTAGACTTATCCTCTGGAGAGTTCTACCGACTGGTCATTGTTTTCATTCACTTTCAGAATTCTGACTCCATAGCCCTGAGTGTTCCTCTCCTTCATTGCCAACAACTTTATTAAAAAACCCCAAACAAACCAAATATAGCCATTGATTATCACAAAAATATCAAGTGACACGAGAGATCCCTCTCTAAGTTGAGCAGGCTAGTACTTTAGCTCTAAAGCAGGTTGAAATAGTTACCTCTGTCGTTTGTCTATCAGCCAGACATAATTTACAGAGTGCTAACAATTTGTATGTTGGTTTGATGAGGAAGGCTCCCTGAAAGTCTGGGGATATTTAGCTTTGTTCCTTCTGACGTATTGTCTTTGGAGCTCTTCTAACCTAGCCATGAGCATCTACTTAGCTCTTTGGATTTCCTCTCTCCTAGTAGGCCATGCAGTAGGTGAATCTAAAGTGGACCTGACCTCCTAGTGAAGGGAAGAATCGATCTAAAAGACACCTATGTTGTGAGATTGGATTTCTGATGAGGATGCATAGGGGTGCTCTCAAGAGTCCTCCAACTCCTCATGGAGCTCTCCCGTCATGTTGACCATGTGGTCCTCATGACTATCTGACCCTACAAAGACATGCACATATTGGGAAAAGATCTCACAAGTATCCTCAGGGTGAAGCATGACACAAGCTCTATAGTATGGGGTTGAGAAAAGTGAGTTTTTCCCTACAAAGTTTTCTCTTGGAGTTGGATTGGGATTTTTAGGGTTTTCAAAATTCCTATGGGCTTGAAAGTTTCTCCTCTGCCGACTGAAAGCCCTTTGGGATGAATCAAGTGGATGGGGCGGTTTATCTTGGACATTAAGCCTTTGGACAAGGTCTTGCAGTAGGCTCACAACTTGTGGATTGCTAGATAAGTCATCCTCCTCTTTCTTGGGCTATTTCTTGAGTTCTAGAGGAGGTTGGGCGAGAGGTGGAGAAGGGTTCTGAGATGTTTTTTCGGCCTTGTGGATCTAGCAACTCTTGCAATGAAACCTTGGTATATCAGTCAGGATATCAATTACCTACTCGCTCATGGTTATGTACTTGTTAAGGCTATATCTGACACCCTAGGCTTTAGGTCGACTCTAGATTGAGTGAATCAAACTAGGCTTAATTTAGGGGTGGATCCTACAGTCACAATTGATGTCACCCCTCTCATTTTGGGCTGGTGCGTGCCAACCACAAGGAGGCTACCCTAGGGTGTGTTGCTTGATGGATGAGATTTGACCTGCAAAACAAAAATCAAACAAGCAGAAGATGGTTTTGGGATGAGGGTTAGAAAACCTCACCCAAAACTTGCATAAAAAATGATTTTAGATGAATTTTGGTGGAAAACACTAAGCAGAGCGAATCAATAGAATGCAAAAAAAATAGTAAATCAAGAAAGAAGAGTGCTTCAAAGGTGCCAAATTGACCCCCAATGAAGGATGAGCTTCAAACACCTGCAATTAGTTAGAAATACAATGCAACAACAAGAATCTAGGCCTAAATCAACACATAAGAGTCTTTATTCATGTCAAATCGGAGGAATGGCTCCATCACAGAGAAAAGCCAATAATTGTTACAATGATCTCCAAGAAACTCAGAATCTGAAGCTAGAATGAGAGAGATAGAGTAGAATGAGAGAGTAGTAATGCTCCTGCAATAGAGTGATCAACCTGTCAATTGTGGAAGAATGTTGCATATATAGCTAAATGCATGAAGAATTCGCCTTGATGTTTCCAAACTGGGGAAAAAGCTAGCCAATATTCCTCACCCAAGTGTCAATATGTCCACCTGCCCTGTGTCACTAAATGAATGCTTGCTAAAACTGGCTAAGCGAACCTTTCCCAAGCCATCTGGTGAAGTCTAGGGGTTATCTGGAGAAGAATGGAGGTTGAATGGGTCAAAAATGGTTAGGTATGAGGAAGTTATGGCCAAAAGGGTAGGAAGGGCAAACCTCATGAAGAGAAATAGGTCGCCTAGGTCAAGGGAATGAGGGAAAGTTAGGTCGCACTAATGAAAGAGGGGAAGGAAAAGGGAAAAAGGAAAACGTGGAAGGATAAAAGCTAAAGCTAAAGAAGGAAAAGGGGAAAGTTGGGAAATGGAAAAAGATAAGAGCTAAAAGCAGACAACTCGCCCAGTTTGACTTTTGACTTGCTTTTAGAACGCTTTATGACTTTGGGAAACTTCTTTGCTTTGTCCAGTTTTTATTTAGCAAGTGTTGGGCGACTTAGTGAGCCAATTTTAGGAGGAAAAGGGCCTATATTTAAGCGTGTGGGCCCCACATGGGTCGCCACCTCACCCTACCACATCATCACCTGTGCCACCTCATCACCAAAAAGAAAAGTTGACCAAATACCATCAAGTTTATACTCATTGGAAGCAGAATTGGACAAGGAGTAAGAATATGTTGTCAAATAACTTATGTGAGGGGTCAATAAGATCCTCATGGGTAGGAAGTGTCCCATAATGTTGGAGTTACTTCACACACACCTAGGATTTCTTTTTCTTAAGGTTATTCCTTGTTTATTAGTCATAATTAGTCATTATCCAGTCTCCTATATTTTATGGGAGAATATTCCACCTGAAGAATATTCTCTTTCAGTTGACACTTCAGTTTGACTAGTTGTGTTGAGTTTAGATGTTGCATTGGGATCATCACCGTGCAACATTGGGATCATCACCATGTCGATTCAACCTTGCCTTGGTATCATCACCAGAGTGGTGCATTAACCTTGATTCCCTGAGTTAACTCCTCACTACTCTTTGTTCAGTCAGTT
>SNQJ01S0080638.1:0-13715 GCA_010110895.2 Picea sitchensis | reverse complement strand
CTACTCTTTGTTCAGTCAGTTAACTGAAGACTAGTTGACTAGTTAACTCAACTAGGTGGCAGTTCACTCCCGTAACTGCCTGAGAGACTAGAATAGGTAGCAGTTCACTCCCGTAACTGTTGGTGTGTGTCCATATCACTATAGATCACCACTATGGTGCATTGGTTCACCTCAAGTTGAACTCATTGAGTTATACAGAGTATATCATGTGTAAATGATTCATTATTCAAAACGATTAATGAGAATTCTTCCATTCTTTCTCTCCTTCTTCTTCTTTGTCCTTTTCTCTCTGCAAATGTGTGTATTATTGTTTAGCTAGATCTATTATGTGCAGGTTCAACACATTTACACATAATGCTGCAAATCTCTCATACTCCGACCTAGAACTAAAACCTCATCCTGTAATAACTCAAAAATCATTGAAACAAGATCTGAACTCAACTCATGTAAGAAACCATCCTCTAACTGACCAGAACAAGAATCAATGTGCCTGGAAAACCTTTGAATGATGCTCCTGTGCTATTAAGAAAACCTCTAAATGCCAGCCTGAAAGGATAGACTGGCCCTTTGACCATCCAAATCTCAAGGGTGAGATTTTGGTGTCAACAGGTCCACAAGTCACAGAATCATGCCAAGTCAACCATATCTAATAATAAAATCGCTCGAACATGTGCAACAAAACCCCCTTTCAAACTAAACAAATGCTCAAAGACCTTATAAGTTTTGCAAGGTTTAGGTATGTTAAGCCCTAAATGGTGGCTCGTTATCCCTTAATTGGGGCATATTACATTAGTAATGTTATTTTATTTATGTCGGCTTTAGTCCATTAGTTGTAATTATACCTGCTAGTCTCCTATATATACCAAGGAGACATTTTCATTTGGAATCATATTGTATTTGGACATTTATGTAGGCATAAGGAGGTTTCCCCCTCGAAGAGGCTTATTATCTGAATCTCTCTCTTTTTCAAGGCGTTGAGTACTTATTCTGAGGTTTTTCTATGCTATATTGATATTTGGTCCCTAACACAGTACGTGACGGGTGTCAAGGTGCCCTATTGGGTAGACCAAGCCCCTAAGTCAAGGGATGTTTCCCGAAGAAAACCCATCTAGGTTATGTAATGAGTATGATATGAGGAATGGTATGATAACCCTTCAAATAATTTCCCAGTTGCACCCTCTTCTCGAGGGTGGTCAATTTACTAGGACTCAATGACACCCACCAAGGTGAAACTAGACAAAAGGTATAATTTCCAAGCAAACATTCTGTAATCGAGAAAAAAGATTAGTTGCAACATGTTCATATGCTTTGATTATTAAAATGACACTTACAGTGAGACCATACTTGTTACTTCGTGAAGCAAGATCTGATGCCCTTTGAGGCCAGGACGATGTGGTGGACACTGCTGCTAGTGATGTTTAGGGATGCATCAAGAATAGGAGGGGCCATGCACGACCATCCTGGTCAATCTGACTCTTGACACTCCATGTCTGCTACCTGTGGGCCTCAAGACACAATCTCCCTACTTACCCTTAGTCTGAGGGGGTAATAGTCCACCAGTCCTCATCTGAACGGTCTGCTCCATGTCTCCAACCATAAACCATTAACCTACTACCACTGTGGCTCCCTCTAAGAGCCGATGCCTATGTAAACAACTCAGATCCAACTGCCCTTCTGAGACCATAGCTCTGATTCCATGTTAGATTTCGCAGTGCACCTAGAATCGGTGCACAAACACCTCATGTTTGGTCTATGTCTTCAACAATTATACACAAATTAACACATTTGAACTGTAAGCATAAACACACTGAGTTGCCTAACCATTTAGCAGAGTGGAAGATAGAAACTAGCAAATAGATCATACACAGGTACACAAGAATTTAATGCTTGAATCCAATGTTCTTAAACCAAGAACCAATGGCCTCCCATACCAGAGACAATGGCCCAATCTTACATAAAGTAAAATTCTCTTACAAGGCACAATTGAAAGCCTCCTTGGCTTCCATGTCAACAATATGCTATCAGGGTGTTGTTGTAACAACGCTTATGGTTGTCCTTAACTTGGCCTCCAAGCTGTCCAAAAGAATCGACTATGTCAGTTCACAACCTACCTCAAGACCTATTGTTAGTGTGACTATAACAACCCACTTTCACTGTTGTTCCATCCCTCAACACTTGTCAAATAGACAACCCTCCATGGCTATCTGAATCTGCCCCTGGAAGAATATTGTAATAGCCCTAGAAGTTTGTTGTTACAGTCCACAAAACAATCCTTATCCTGTCCTTAACTCTGCCCATAAGTTTGTTGATGTTGCATCCTGAGTAGCCCACTTTATTATCTTGCAGAGCCTTCCAAAACCTGTGACAACCCTTGTTTATCAAGTCGAGTCACTTCAACACTTGTGGCAACCTTCTTCTGTGCCTAAAATCCGTGTGGCTAGCCTTAGCCTTGGCTGCCAAGTCTTCCCACAATCCTTCTACAACTTTCATGTGCTAGTCGAACTTCCTTTCAACTGTCTTTGCCTTATCTCCCTAGGTCGAGCCTGTTAGGGCACCTGCAACACCTTCCTTTCTTGCTGCAGTAACCCTCACTCAGTAGACTGAGCCACAAAGAGGACATATCGATTTTCTCTAGGGTTGCGGCAAGCCTTTCCTAGGCTTCCCAAGCCTCCTTAGGCCTTAATGGACCTACTCTAGAATTACTCAACCCTCCTCCTTCTTGGTACTTTCCCAAACAAGTAATAAAACAATAGACTGAGGCCTAGCAGCCTCTTTCCATTGGTGGACTACAATCACCAAGTGACTTGGACTGCAATCATGAAGCTCTGTCACTTGTCTCCACACAATTATAATGTCACAATGACCCCTTGTGTCCTTTTATACAAGTGTAAAATCCCTTCAAGTATGTCAACATTAAATTAGAATATTTTATTCTTCTTTGTGGGTGTGAAGCCCTTCCACAAGCCCACAAAGCCAATCACCAAACCCATAGAGCCCCTAGTTCCAACCCAAGGGGGTTTTCACTCCAACAAAAGTCTAGTCGGGTGCCAATGACAATTACCACGTGCCTAAAACCTAGGCCACGTGAAAATAATTGCCCGTAGCTACAAAACATCAACACCACACCCAAGCAATTGGTAAAAGGTTAGCATACCACTCATAGGGACAATGCAATTGAAATAACAACTTCTCCTCCACCAAAAGAATGATTTCGACAAGAAAGCTCTGATACTATGTAGAAATTTCATGAATTGATATTTCTTTTGAAAGTTCATAAATTTCACCTCTTTCAAGGTTCCGTGGATCTAATCGCTGTGAATTATTAGCCTTAGGGATGAATTGAAATATAAATTACAGCAACAAACAACGAACAATATTTCACTTCACACCATCCCCAATACACTAGGAAATGCAAAAGAGAAGCTACCAAATATATGGCAACAATTTTTGTCCCTTTGGAGCGATCTTTTCATCCATAAACCAATTCAGAAACCACTGCAATCAATGGAGCTTTACAACAACAAATCTGTCCTAATCCCTTCAATATAAATGTTGTATTCCCTAACAATTTCAGCATTAACTTATGTTGTGTCTACAGGACACATAAGTGCTACAAACCATGAAGACAATGATAGCTGGAAATCAAATCTGCAATAAGAAACTTTTGGACACTTGAAAACTTCATATATATATATATATATAAGAGATGGAGTACATATTCTCGTCTCATCACAAGATGGTACAAGCCTCCAAGCTCTCCAAAACCCTAGCTAAGGAAAACCAAGAAAAACCCCACATCGGCCAAAGATATTACAACGAGGTAGAATCACCACTGGCAAGTTCTCCTCGGCCTCGCGTGAGGCATCTGTTCTTTTCCTCCTTAACAAGTACAATTTAGGGTTTATCACCAAACAATAACTCCAATGCCTCCTTGGGGAACAAACCCTGGCCCTAGCATTCAAGAATTCTCCAAGAAGCACAAGCGCTCCTCTTACATCTCTAACCCAAGTGTAGAGAAGAATAAACAAAAGTGCATGGTCAATTATGATATTGTCATCTCCAACATGTTGCTCCCAAGATAACACCCTGGCATCTCATAAGAGAAATCTCCCAACAAAAACACTTTCTTCTCTCTTCATGACTTCTCACGGGCTTTCCTTAGGAATCCCAACACCTTCCTCCTATAATGTTATATACCTCGGATCTAAAACTATAAGATAGAACCAAATCACTCACATAAAAGAATAAACACAAGAGAAATTGTAGAGAAACCCTTGAACTAGGGTAACACCATTATCCATTCCCTAAGGAAGGAAATGACTCCTCAAGCAAAGCTTGATACAATTTAATATTCTTCACTATGCTCATTACATTCCTTATGCTTCCTTCTATACTACTATCTACCTCCTAACAACATTCTAGAGAAGGAACCTTCTAGTAAGCCTTCTCACCTTCATTGCGTTCACACTATTACATGGGCCTTGTTTACTAGAAATGACCTCCAAACATAACAATACATAACTATCTAAGTATTATTATTCCACTTGGGTAACTCCCTAGGTATACTACATATAAGAAAAGAGTACAATGATGATAATAATAAATGACTCTCCGCTTCCTCTATTTATGTGAGAGGTGAGGGGAGGTCACCAATGACTAGTGGACCTCATCCAATACAAACAACATACAAGGTACACGTAAGTCCACTAAAGTGAAGCACTCCCTCCACCAATGACACATGTAAAGCTCCAAGGCGATGACAATAAACAAGCAAGGGTCTAAGGCATGAGCGCTACTCCCGAGGGTCCTGTTATCGCACAAACTGTAGATCACGTAGAGTCCTTCGTCATCCCAATCGATGGACAACAAACCGGGACCACAACCCACTGTCACCTTAAGAAGGGTCTCGGGTGACCCCTGGGGGAAAGGACTACCAGTGGTCAAAGGCCCTAAGGGTCATGATACAAAGCTTGGAAGGATAGGATAAAACAAAAGGTGAAGGAAGAAAAGGCAAGGAGGATGGATGAGAAATCCCAAAAGCCCGTAAGGCTAGACAATCCAAGGTCAACCTAAGCACTACAATGTTAAGCCTAAGTACAAGACCCGCCAATTAATTGATTAAACAAGTGCCAAATTAGTTGCTTTTTTTATGCAAGTAAGAAATTAAAGAAATTAAACAAGTGATATCCAATGGACAACTAATTATATTATTATCAACATCGTCATTTCATAACATGTCCATGTAAGCATAAGAAAGGAAAATGACTAAGCACTTGAATTAATCAACATTAACATTATATCAAATCAAAGGAGATAAGTAAATAGTGGGAATGCAAGATCTAGATACCAATACTATTTCCACAATTTGCCCAATGGCACTTTAACAATGTTTACTAAGCAACAAAGTAACATGCACCAGATCTGATATAATTGTATGACGACAATAAAATCAACAGTAAAACTAAGTCTAAAGTTACTAATTAAACACTTAAAACTGGCTAAAACAAGTCTAAACCAATTAGTAATAAACTAGGAAAGTAAAGCTAGCAAACTAATCTACCAACTAGGTCTTAAACTAAGCTAAACTAAACTAAGATTTTTTGTGTTAAATCAACCAACAATGTCTTCCACAAATTACCCAATTCAAACTAGTTACTTAGCAATGCAAGATGTCACTTGTATAACAATCATTAAGCACTAAACCAGAACTGATATATGATATAACAACAATAAGTATTAGCAAGAAAAGTTAATCTAAAATCACTAATTAAGCTCCTGGAACTAGCTAAGACAATCTAGAATAGTTAGCAATTAACTAGAGCACAAAACTAGCTAGGTTAGTATGCTAAACCAAGGCCTATACTAAACTAAACCAATCTGATTTTCTGCAGTAAAATCAGCCTTATGGCTGTAGCATTCATTCATTAACAACAGGAAATTCAACCACCCAAACACAAATATAACTAATTAGAATGATAGATCTTTTGAAGGGCTTCAATTTATACTACTCATTTACTAAAAATGACTAAGTAAAACTCTAGATCTAACCTACCTAGGGTTAGTAAACTAAACTAACTAAAACTTTGCAGTAGAGAGAGTGATGAGAAAGAGGGGTAAGAAGCCCCAAAGAGGGCCTCCCAAGTGGGCAAGGAGGTCGCCCTAATGGGGTGACTTGCTTCCTCAAGTCAAAATTCACTTGCAGGTGGATTTCACGTTTCCCGAGGCACGATTTCATGTTCTCCAATGCAAGACTAGTGCCTTTGTCTTTGGGTAATGTTGTCAATTACTTGGAAGCAAGGCTTGAAAAAATCCAAAGATCTCCCTTACAGGTTGTAGGGCCACCTATCCTGCAAGAGGGTTAGAAAACACAAGCCACAATGTCTAAATAAAATATGATAACAAACTTCACAGAAGGTTGTTAGTTCCCTAGTCCTTGTATAAATTTTACCCACAAATTAAATTTCTAGGGTTGTAGCTATAACTATCCCTAGAACAAATTTGGTTTTAAGCACTTAGACAAATCGATTTTGGCAAAATAGTCTTTAAATGCATGCATAAAATGAAAAGATCTCACCAATAGTTTGAAGGTGAAAATCACATAGCATGGCACATTACTCATTAATCCAAGACATCTTCATTTTATCCAAAACCATTTACCAAAGCCTCCACGAATAAGTTGCATCATCCCAAAAGAACCAAAGACTTGAGCCATATTGACTTGAGCTTGGCACTGGAGGGCCCATCCTTTCTTCAACGCCTCCCATATGTCAGCAGTAGCAACATCCATCCCATCGGTCTGGTTCTGAAGTAGCAGTGGGTATTGCTCCATGAGGTAATGAGTCTGGGTATCATGATATGTGTCACTCTGATTATCAAAACATTTGAATATGTGCATTTGATTCTATTTTGCTTCATGATGTTTGCTTGGAAATTATGCCTTTTAACTTGTCCATACCCAGGGGGGGATGACAGAGTGCCCTAGCAAGTTGGTTCCCTTAGGGATGAGTTGCCACTGGGTGGGTCTATGAAAGGTCATCATCCATTCCTTCCATACTTATCACTTTTCATCATTTTTTCTCTCATCTATCCCCTACATTGGTTCGGGCATTGGGTTTGCCAAGCTAGTAAGGGTTGCACCATGCCTTGTGGGAAGAAGGGGCTAAAGGCCCAGAGGGTAAACGTAGCTAGCAAAAAGTTAAAATCCAAAATAAAACCTTGAGATGCTTCACCCAAGGATCCCCGAGAAAGCAATAAAAGGCTTCTCAGCAAGAAAAAAAGGGGACCCATAAAATAAAATAAAACTCAAGACCTAGTTGGTGGATAGGGGGTCTCATCATGATCCAACCTATTAGGTCCATGGGCATGTAGCGATATGACACTACTATTCATCTGGTCACCGTGCCAGGGTGGTGGCCCTTGGTGACATAGCCAAGAGAAAAGGGGTCTCATCACGAGCCAACCTTGTCATCTCCGTGAAATGCTTGTGGATAACGTTGTCACCACTGGTCACCACGCCAGGGCAGTGTCATACAACTATTCTCTTGAAATAAAAAAGCAATAAGATAAAGGGTAAAAAGACATTGAATGGGCTAGGAAACAATTGCATCTTTGACAAGGTGCAACTCACCCTCTACAAAGGCACCCACAAGTAAGATCTACATTTCCCTGTTATCACTGCACCCTTTGCCCAAATGTCCCCCACACCATCTCATGCATTTACATGACCTAGATTTTTCTTCACCTAGAAACGCCCCACACCTAAGGAGGATTAGCTCAATAGGACATCCTGAGACCATCTTAAAAACTGTCTTGTTAAATAGCATAATGTCTTTGGGCACTTGTCTGGGAAAAGGGGGGGTTTTATGCACGTGTTTGGGTAAATTGATTATTAGATGTGATTGACATTGCTATGATCCCTGTGACTTATGCGCCCATGGAGGGCGTACTTGTTGTCGTTGCAGGACCATGCCTAACAAACAGGGACATATGGGGAGATAATTAGCTCGGACCTCCATAGGGCTAAAATCCCACCAGATGGATGTTGAAACCCCATCCAGGGGCAGAGGGATACCAGAGGATTGCACCAGAGAAAAGGGAGGACGTTCCACCAGAGGCACTTTGGCAAGCCTAGACCCAGAGGGGTTTTTCCCTCACACCATGACGTTGGCCCTTGAAGGCCCTTAACGTCATCATTTAGAGCCTTGACATCATCCAGTTGGGGTATTCGACATGAGGACAACTTTGGTTGGCACGTGTGGCAGTTCCTGAGGGGTTTTGAGCCCCAATGTTTCACTTTGGAAGCCTAGCGTTCCAAGAGGGGATCCAACATCATCCTAGGAGGGGCATGACGTCACCCTAGAAAGATGAAATTAGGGTTTTTATTGTCAATTTTATGTAAAACTGGATTTTTGATGTAAACTAGCCATGTCGGCCTTTTTTGGACCTAAAATGTAATTAAAGGTCATTTGTATTGTATAAATAAGAGATCAAACTCTCATTTTTATTCATCATCTTTCACTCACACAAGTGTGAGGTCTGAAATTCAACCTCTTTTAAGTCTTATTGGCTGAAATAAGTGGTGCACAACTCTTGGAGGGAGCTTTTCTTGGTGTATTTTTGCATTTTCATGGTGGAATTTCTTCAACTAGGGTTTGTGACTAGATTATTCTTGGTGAAGTAAGTAGAAATATGCAATCCTTCTTTTTTTCGAATGGTTATGGTGTATTTACTTGTTCATTTACAAGATTATGAAATTGCTAGTGTGAAACCCTAGGAGAAAAACACATGTCATTGTCATTTTCTTAATAACTTTTCACCTACTTGATTTTGCTAGAAGACACCTTCATTGAAAGATGTACTAGAGCCCTACCTTAGTAGCACTCTAGTATTATTGCCTCATTAATCTTTCATATTTTTATTTCAAGCTTGTCCTAAAGAAGAAGGAAAATCGATAGGGCCCAGGGTTACCTACTTCCTAGAAACCTTTTCCTTCTAGGGTTTTGTATGATTGAGGCCTTAGGTTACCAACACCTTAATCATCCTCCCTCTTGCTTTAGGCTCACCCATTATCATTTATTTCTCTCTAAGATTTCCGCTGCAATAGTGACTCAATTTACCCTAAAGGCACTAGCTCATACCTTACAAAGTGATTGATTGATTAAACAACCTTTAAACCATCTACTTCAAGATGTTTACTAACCATTTCTAACCCTAGATTGGACTAACCTACTAACTATCTTACTGTTGTTGCAAAAGATTGCTATAGCCATCTATAACAACAACAAAGTCACCATAAAAGCAAGTTTTAAAGCTGATTTTACATTGCCTTCATTGCTTCTGACAAATACTGGCACTTTGCCAATATTAGGTTATCATTTTTGGTCATTATTGAAGCATTATTGAGGCATAGTTGTGAAGCTATTACTATATATACATTGTTATTATAGATATTTTTGTTTGCTTCATCTTTTATATCAACTTATGCTTTTATTCAAAGTCCATGGTTTTATGAAGCACTAACATCAATTGGTACTTGCAAATAGTGTTTTTCTTGTTGTCTTGTTTTGGGCAGGTACACTTAAGCATTACTTTGCTTCATCTTATTGAAACCCTTGGGACTTTCCGATCAGAGTGACATGTGAGAGGGGTGGGACTTTTCTTAGCCTTCTCAAACCCCCAGGTCACCGAGGACGTCTCCCTTGGGGTACTACCCCTAAAGAGAAAGAGGTGTCTTGTTTAGGTGGATAATGATAGGACAACCTCCTGTTACGCCAATTTAGTGATCACTTGCCTTTGGCTTTGGGCAAGTACAAATTGCGCGATAACAATGAGAAAATTAAATATAACTCACTTAATTATTAATTTTTGACCATTTAAAATAATTGACTTAGTCACAAATGGTAAAAACTAAATTCCTAAATTAAATAAAGGTGGTTAATCCACCATAAAGTCATTAATGGCCTAGGAATACCAAAAATATTTCAAAAATAATCTAGACAACTCACTTTATGACCACCTTTGACAATTTTTTATTTGAATTTTATTTTAAATGGTCAAAATACAAATAAAAGGTGAGTTTCTAGATCTAACTAAATCCTAATAATAATAATAAAGGTGGTAAATCCACCTAGCAAGTCAAGATTGGCCTAGGAAGACCAAACGACCTCCTACATAATTAATGGATCTCCCCAAAAGGTGCCTCCCAAGGTAAAAAATGCCCTCGATCCTCTAAAAAATGCAAGTGGAAAAGAGTGGTGAGCCTCCCAAGGATGGTGAATGCATGGATCTAATAATCATGAAGCAAAATAAGTGGAGCGACCTCCTCTAAGTGGGAAAAATCATCATCAAAGCATATCGACCCCTGCAACATTTGTAATATGCCTGCAAAGCTGTAATAGAATGACACATGGCAAGGACTTGTAGGACAAAATAAGACATGTGCATCTACAAGAAAGCAAGATTAATAATCATAGTAAGATAAACCAACATAATATAAAATCCATTAATAGTTAGTCCATCACACTCCTCTATCCTAGTTGACACAAGCTAAGAAAGTTATACTTTTTTCATAGTCAAGGTATGGGAAAATCATCAAGGAATCCCAATAGGATAAGTCACCCTAAGGTAGAGAGGTTGGTTCCCAGGAAATGAGTCTTCAAAGTCACAGATGAATAATGAGGAAAAACATAGTAGGTTAACTTCAAAGGTGTTGGAAGTTCGACACATAGGGTCCATACTATCTCAATCAAGGGTGCCTTTGGGAATGAGCGACCATTGGCTCCTGTTATTCGCAAGGCTCAAGTCCTATATTATCCTTTTACCACGTCATCACATGGGGGAAATACCCCAGAGAATATGTAGTGTTCTGGAGATATTTTCCATGTGTGACACCGTTCTTTATTTTTTCTTTTTCTTTTACTTTATTTTTCTTGTCCATCTTGTGTTGAAAAACACATGCTTAACTTGCTTTGTACACCCCAGAGAATATGTAGCGCTCTTGTGATGCAGTCACAAGTGCTATGCAAACTGGACGAGTCTCTGAGCAGGTAACCATGGTTGGCTTTTGCTAGCCACCCCCTAGGGCTTTATCCCATAGAAAGAGGAACAATCTTGTCCTCGATCAAAACAATCAAACACCATAAATAGTGGGAAGGATAGTGGGATATGAATATGGAAAGTGAAAAGTATGACACCGACTAATCTAAAAACAAGACCCAGTGTGTACCCCTGCTTCCAAAAGTCTTCCCGACTTTCCCAAGAGACCAAGACAACCACCTAGGTTTGGCTAGGGAAAAAGTATAATCAACAAGCTAATGTCTCATGACCAAGAGGAGTGATTTGCACTAATATGTAGCGCTCTGGGGATGCATTCACAAGTGCTATGTGGACTGGACGAGTCTCTAAGAAGGTAACCATGGTTGGCTTTTGCTAGCCACCCCCTAGGGATTTATCCCATAGAAAGAGGAATAGTCTCGTCCTTGATCAAAACAACCAAACACCAGAAGTAGTGGGAAGGATAGTGGGATATGAATATGGGAAGTGAAAAGTATGACACTGATTAATCCCAAAACATGACCTAGTGTGTACCCTGCTTCCAAAAGGCTTCCTAACTTTCCCAAGAGACCAAGACAACCACCCGGGTATGGCCAAGGAAAATGTATAACCAACAAGCTAATGTCTCATGACCAAGAGGAATGATATGCACTAATCTAGAAATGCCTCAAATATTAAATCAATGCTCACTATGGTTGAAGGCTTACCAACTTGTAGCATGTCCGTGGGATGTCCAACAAGCCCATCCATTGTCATGGTGTCATCCGCTGCTTAGTTGCTGCCCAAAATATGCCCAAAAATAAAGGAGGGCTTCATGTTGGCTAGCATCAAGTACTGCTCATTTGTCGACATTCCATTTCTGCAACCTGAATGCCTCTAGATATCATCTTTGATATAGTTATCCACAAAAATGGGGACAACAGGTCCAACGCTCATCCACCAAGGGTCCAAAGCTGTAATGCATCTCCAAGTTCATGTGTCTGCTCAGGGATCACCACGCCTACGTGTTCACTCCCTCAACCCAAGCATCCTCAAGTCGAGTGTAAGCCTCCATGCAAGAAACCAAGAAACCTCATGTTGTTTAGGGCTCAACTCCCTCCTGCAGAATGCCCAACACTCCTATAAGTAAGTAACCTCCATTCATGTGTTGGCTAAATGAAGAAGTCACCAGGGTCCATAGGTCTCCAACACTCTGAGGAAGAATGTCGTATAAGCATCCATACAAGGTCTAGCAACCAAGAGTAAGCCACCTCCATTGTGCAAGTCCTTTGTGGAACACCAAGGGTCTACCATACACTATGCACCCCACATCCCATGAAGCACCCCTAAACATGGTAACAACACTTTCAGAGTAACCTCGAAAGTGAACACTTATATCATAGTTGTAATCAAGGTGTTTATTAACTTATATTGGCCTCTAATATGCACACAAACACAACACACGGGACATGTTTATCTCATGTTGTGATTTGTATATCCCTAGATGCCTTTTAGTATAGTTGCAACTATGAAAGAAATTTGTAACTCTTGTCTTGATTTTGTTTTCTTACTCTTATATCATGATTTTTTTACGCTTGTTATGATTTCCTTCAATGTATATATTTACATTTAAATTGCAACTGTATTTAGAGTGTTTTGATTTTTCTTTGCGTGCTTTTATTTCTACAACTCGTTAACTAGCCATGAGAATTCTTGCAAGTCTTCACTTGAAAAAATAAAGCCTTGATTGTTGGTCTTTTAGAATATTATACTTCTAGAAAAGTAATAAATTCCNGTGTTTTGATTTTTCTTTGCGTGCTTTTATTTCTACAACTCGTTAACTAGCCATGAGAATTCTTGCAAGTCTTCACTTGAAAAAATAAAGCCTTGATTGTTGGTCTTTTAGAATATTATACTTCTAGAAAAGTAATAAATTCCGTCTATTATGATATTGTGCAACGTTCGTGAGGGTCTCGTTGTTTCCATCTCTGGGCTCAAAGCTTTGTTCGTGCATGTCCTGCTATGTTGTGAGGCATCTTACTCATTCGTTAATGAATAAATGGGTGACACCAAAAACTACACCTAGGATAATTAACCAAAAATCCTTAATGCAAAGGCATTGCTTGCTAGATAAGCTCCTCATTTATCTATGCATTCTTGTATAGCTTTCTTGTATAGCTTATATTCTGTTGACTATGCTATAATAAATCTCACCACTTTGTATCATTTGCGAAGATTAGCTTGTTTTAGTGTCACAACTTCTCATTTATCTATGGATTCTCGTATAGCTTCTATCCACAAGAGTTTTACTGAGAAACCTATATGATATCACGTCCATTCATATTGAAGGTAAAAAAATTAATGAAAAGAGAGAGAAATATACTCGGTAATATTAAATTGGTGAGGTTTTTTTTAATAGTATAGAGAACTATAAGTATTTGGGGGGTTTAAAAATTTGGAGGCGAGAGGTGTTAAATATATTGTACCCTCAACAGTATGATCGTACACTGCCAGCTGTACTGGACAGTTGTACTTTCTATTTTCGTCTTGCTTGAGCATATATAGCTCAACCATCTTACATTGTGATGGACTGCTTAACCTCTTTAGTTCTGTTCTGTATTTCTTCATACATTTGAATATACTATTCTTTTCTCTCTGCATTTCTCTGTCCTTCACAATTTATC
>SNQJ01S0080636.1:22980-35639 GCA_010110895.2 Picea sitchensis | reverse complement strand
GATCCCCGAAATCTGAAAACCCAAAAGACCGAGGCTAAGGTTTTCTCGGCTCTTTTATTCACATGACCCTTTTCTCAGAACCTAGGTCCACCGTTTCCCAAACTTTTGATCCACGAGGTTTCGGCAACCTCGATCCCACGGTCCAGATCTCTCTGGCAATCAACGGTCCTGATCAAATCCCGGCTTTCCACCTTTCAGGATTCTGGCGGAGTCTTCACCCCTTAACTCCCGATTTTGAATCCTCGAAACGTGTATGTCTCAGATCAACGATCCACCACCTGTCTTGATCCAATGGCTCAGGTTGGATGTTGGGATTTCATGACATGTGAGTCCTCAAAACTCTGCATGTTGACTTCTAAACCTCCAACTCTCAAATATCCAATTACACCGGATCTACGGTTCAGGTCATCCGCTAACCAACGGCCTTGATTGAATCGGTGATTTACCTGGCGCAACTTTGGAAAGTCTATGCTTCTATTTTCCCAATAGACAAAACATCGAAGCTCTAGATCAATGACTCTCATTGATTCCAATCTAACGGATACTATTCCTCCTGAGCTTGTGAGTGATGAGAGGTTATCAACCTTATCTTCTCCACTGATCAATTAGATCTAACAGTCACCAATGGCTCTCCACCCAACGGTTGTGATTAAGTCACGATTTCGCGTTTCGCGACTTTAGGGCTTCCGTTATGAAGAACCTTGAATCCTTCAATCCCTGAAATTGCGAAATTTCGAAGTTCTCAATCTGACGGTTCCGATTTTTCCACGGTCTGATAGCTCAGATCTCATCGGGGTTTCTCGTATCAGGATTTCGCGATTTCGCATGTCACGAAGTCGAAAGACCTTTCACCTCCGTTCTCCCGATACGAAATTGCGAAATTCTCTTCTAAGCTTTTAAGTTACTTACAGGACTAATTTTGTATTCATAACTCATACAAATGTTACCCTTTCTTGATGGGAACAACCAACAAGGGTCACTCTTGGGAATTAGCAACAGTCCCAAAGGACTCCTCTTAATCTTTCTTAAACAGATTATCCTTGTTGTCGATTCTAACCATTATAGGTCAGGTAATTTGACCCTATATATTTTCATCAGTCCTCTCAATCGTGAGGAGTTATATGCTCAGAGTTTAGTCTTTTAATAATGCAGTAATTATAAATTTCTAAGGATCCTACCAGTCCTTAACAGATTTCCCGAATCATGAAGGAGTTCTTCATTTGGATCTTAATTCTTACCTAACTAGCCATCTCAATTGCAAGAGATTCTACCTGCTTTAGTAGGTAGCCCTCGTCACACTATAACAGAACAACTCAGTTCATGTCTGTTGTCTGGCTCGTGTAGCTTCATAGCACAATTCATTCCACCTCTATTATTCACACTCAGGTCTTATCAGTAATACTGATCAGTGCATTCCTACTCCTATAAGAGTAGTTACCATTATAACAGAGGGGTTAAATAAATTCCCAATTTACAATTTCATTCTGCAGTCCTTCTCCAAAAAGGGGAAATGCAGATAACAACATCTCCTTACATGGCTCGTGCATGAGCCCAAGTAGGCCAAGTGTTGTAACCATGCTCTGATACCAATTTGTCACACACCCACTATGGCATAATAAAATTTCCGCTTTTCTTCATGGGATAGAATCCCTGAAATCCTATGGGGGCCTAGCGCAGGCTAGTTCCTCCTTGGTCCACCTCCATGTGATCGTAGGTTATGGCCATAGGCCAACCAAGCTAGGCGTCTGCAACCCGAAATATCGAAGTTCTGAAATCTTGAGACCTCAGCTCCATTCCAACAATACGTTGTGTTTCGCGACTTCGGGAGTTTCAACGCAAAGCGTAGGGGTTCCTTGTCCTCGAAACTTCCAAAATCTCGAACCCCGGTATGCCGAAACCTGTCCCTGTTCCGTGACCTGGCACTACTCCTCTAACGCTTTCGGGATTTCGCATTTCGGGACTTCGTGAATCCTATTGCTCCAATTCCTTGTCCTCTCGTATTCCCGGTACCCGAAGTACCGAAGTACCGAATCCCAAAATTCCGGTCCTCCTTCTCCTAAGCGAGATCAATGGCTTAAAGCCTCTCCTGATCCAACGACTCAGATTCTTTCAGGGTTTTATGGGTCAAGAGTTCAGAATTCTTACCTCTTGTTTTCCCGGTAACTGAATTACCGAAATCTCCTTTCGGGGATTTCCCCGAAACCTCCACCGCTTGCATCTTTCGAGACTTCGGAGTTTGCGATTTCGCGAATCCACCACAACCAAACTCTTGGTCCTTCAACCTCCCGGTATCCGAAACCCCAATGGGTTTGGATCTCTGCCACGTGTCCTCTGAAATGGACGATTCTGATCTTTTCGGGACTTTGACGAGTCCTCACCTTTGCATATGTGAGGCTTAAACCTTGTGCAACTTCCCCTGGATCTGATGGCTATCAGCTATCCACGCAAGATCTGACGGTAGTTGTAGCTCCTCCCTGAGCTCGTGTTTTCTTCCTTTTCCTTGGAAGATTTCCAAGTCTTAAAGGTCTCAGCCTTCGATCTTCTACTGCAAGCCGACTATTGGGTCTCGTCAGCACCTACGAAAGGTGTTGTCCCTCCTGAGCTTTCTCAGCTATGAAGGAATTAAGAGCTTTGTGCTCTTTCTCCTAGGCCTGACTCTTAGAAGAGTCTTACACGCACCCCTTGCGCTCATTCGTCAAGTCTAGGACTTGAGTCAGTCTTGGTCTCTACTTGCTTCGCAGGGAGCCTGTGCATAACTACACTACCTCTCCTGAGCTTAACAGAAATCGTCCTCCAAGTGAATCTAGACGACTAGGAAGGTTGGCATGTGTACATGAAGATATGCCTAAGGTCAACAAACTCACAGTCCGTGGCTCTAACTCAAGCCGCCACAGGACACAAGCATTTACAAGTACCAATCATGTCCTATCCATATAATCTCTTACTATCCTAATTTTACAGTCAAGCAGTAAGGAAGGAGACACAATATATCCATTCATAAATCAAGCACAATTCTTGAAATATACACAGTATAACCAAATTCATGCCCAGTTACAACTAAATTACCCAGAGTAAGAAAATGCTTATCTATTACAGGTTGTTGCCAACCAACTGATTGTGGGTGTTCGTCCTTCCACCCGACCATAGGCACTGAGGTATTCATTCTTAGCACTATGGCCATCCCCGTGCCAAGCCATGAGATCACCAAGGAATTCTCATAGTTCTCGAGGGTTCTCTCTCTCTGTTTCAGCTTCTGTTCAGGTCATGTTTTTTGCAACTCAGAGCTTCCTCACTTGGTTGTGGCCTCGGCGAGGTTTCTCAGATGCTCTTCGGCATCAAGCTCACGGCCTTCTCTTCCTGATTCCCTGGAGAGCTTCCCCTCTTGTCTGGTGTCTCCCCTCTCCCCGTGTGTGTGTCCCTCTTACCTAAGAGGGTTTGCCAACCTATCCGGTTCCTTCTGTCAGAAGGAAGCTCGGGTCTGCAGGTCCCTATGGTACTTCGGACTGACAACCCATGTTTCCATTCATGGGGGGGTTTGGTGATTCAACCACCGGTCCTTTCTTCATTGAATTATTTCCTTTCCTTGGAATTCGAAGGAGGTTTGTCATCCTTATCAAGGGAGATTTGGGGTTATTTGATATATGAACCCTCTTGTATAGTTCTCACATTCATCCTCTAGTGATATCATGGCTAGTACTTTCAAGGCTTCACCTCCACAGTCAGTTATTGGCAACTTAAACAATAATACATTTACATTTTCCTCATGCATTAGCATGGAAATTCCTATTTTATGATTAATTACAAATTGGGGGAAACAGGGTGTTACATCACCCCATCTTAGGTATATAAAAATATCCTAATAAATAATATATCTAAAACAATTTAAACAATAAAAATGTGTTAATCATATCTAATCAATCAAATTTTGTATTTTTCTGAATGTATATTATAAATAAATATAATATTAAATAAATATATTATATTTCACAAGGGTGGTTCATCATTTAAAATTTGTTTTCGCTAGTTAAAAATGGTGTGATGTGGTGTTTGCCTTTATGGGAGAGAAAAGGTATGATATCTTAGATTTGGTTTCTTTTCATTAACAAAGAGACTTAACATATGTCTTATAAACCAAATTAATTTAAATAGNAAGGAGGTTTGTCATCCTTATCAAGGGAGATTTGGGGTTATTTGATATATGAACCCTCTTGTATAGTTCTCACATTCATCCTCTAGTGATATCATGGCTAGTACTTTCAAGGCTTCACCTCCACAGTCAGTTATTGGCAACTTAAACAATAATACATTTACATTTTCCTCATGCATTAGCATGGAAATTCCTATTTTATGATTAATTACAAATTGGGGGAAACAGGGTGTTACATCACCCCATCTTAGGTATATAAAAATATCCTAATAAATAATATATCTAAAACAATTTAAACAATAAAAATGTGTTAATCATATCTAATCAATCAAATTTTGTATTTTTCTGAATGTATATTATAAATAAATATAATATTAAATAAATATATTATATTTCACAAGGGTGGTTCATCATTTAAAATTTGTTTTCGCTAGTTAAAAATGGTGTGATGTGGTGTTTGCCTTTATGGGAGAGAAAAGGTATGATATCTTAGATTTGGTTTCTTTTCATTAACAAAGAGACTTAACATATGTCTTATAAACCAAATTAATTTAAATAGGTCTTTATTTTATGGTTTTATATTAGAGAAAGCATTGATATCTCTCTCTAAGAGCTCAACATGTCACTTGTGGGAATTGAACTTGGGTGGGGATGACAATAATCATTCCTCCCAACCACTCGAACCAAACCCAATTGACTATATATATTATATATATTTTACATTACAGGACGCATATTACAGACTCCAATTTACATTACAGGACGCACACTACAGACTCTTTACAAATGAGATCAGTGTTTTTGATTTGCTAACTCAGGATCCCGAAGGCAAGAGAAGCAAAGAGCATACACACTGCTCGACTTGGACTTAGACCTCTCTCAAGACTCTCCAAACTTTCGAATGAATCAAATGAGAGATGAGGGTCTTTATTTATAGTTGTCATAGCAAGTTCCCGGTAAGAGGTTACGGGCAACTGCTAGTTACTAAGATTCTCCGAAATCTCTAGATGGGGCAGCTGTGGACTACAGTTGTTATCTCGTCCCTTGGAGGCTCGGCCATATGGGGACCCATCATAGCTTTTACGGATGACACAGAAAAATTCAATTTACTTTAGTACTTTGATATAGACTAAAGTAATTATTCTTACATTGTGGAGTTCACGGAACCCACGAACCGTCGGGACACCACTGTCGGCCCGATAGACATGAATTATTACAAACTTTATTTAATGGCAGACAAGCCAATGTACAAATACTGGACTAGTGGGTCCATCACGCTTCTAACATATTATCAATATTATACATAGCAACTGAATCAAAGGAGAAATCATTGTCAGCATCATGACTCGATGGTGGAGAACTGTGATCTGAAGAGAAAGGTGGCAAACTGCTGAAAGATTCGTAAAATGGAGATCCCTGCATGGATTTAATAAGTTCATCATCAGGTACACATGTATATCCATGATAAGAACTTCTGATTTGATAGCAAGGATTTGCAGAGGTGGCTGCAGCATATGTTAAGGAATTGCCTTCAAAGGATAAGCTGAACACGAACCAAGCTTCATGTTGAGCAGCTTCACAAACTTTTGCATGGAACCAAATCTTAAAAGCATCTCTATCTGTTTGGTTGAAGAAGTCAACATCTCTGGGAAAGTATAGCCAAAACAGAAGATAAAGCCAACCAGACCATGAATAATATTGGTCTTTAAATAGATCACATTCAAAAGTAACCCATACACATCCATCATACTTGACCTAGTTAAGAATCATGCAGTAATCTGTATAAGTAATGTATGGAGTATAGAGGCATATATAAACTTGAACTTGATGTGGACCACCGGTCATAATTCCTCTGAACAAATCTCTTTGTTCTCTGAAATAGTTGCTATAGGATATCAGTCCACAATGCTTGTCGACCCATGCTCCAAGTATATTAAAACAAGCTGGACTACCTTTTATACAACAAGCCAGGCAATCAAAACAAAGACAATATTTACATTCTGTACAGACCAGAATCCACTTGAATCCTGGTGGTGCTTCCCTGGATATATTATTCAGGGAGGATGAATCCATTTAATTTGATCTTGTTTTGGTGAGGCTTCTCTTGTTAACAGGTCTGCAATACAATTTTCTTTCCCTGGTTTGTATTCTATATTAAAATCATATCCATCTAACCAGAGACTCCACTGCAGAACTCTGTTATTACCCTGCTCCAGCAACTTATGATTAGTCAGCATCCCTTTCATATGCTTTAAATCTGTTCTAACTATGAAATGGACAGGTTTGAGAAACATTCTATACTTCTTGATTCCATTTTTCACAGCTAGAATTTCTTTATGAGATGAGGGATATTTTGACTCAGTTTCAGTAAAACACCTAGAAGTATACATGCATACTTCTTCTAATTTAGGTCCATTCTTTTGTAGAAGGACTCCTTCCCATGTCTCATGTGAAGCATCAATTTCTAATATTAATTTCATGGACAAATCGGGAAGGTGTAGACTGGGTAAATGCTGGATCTTTTGTTTAATGATTTGGACAACTTGAGTCATTTTATAATTCCAGGGTAAAGATTTGCTCAGTCTCTTTTGTAGGATTCTTACATCCTTGGCTTGATTTTCATAGAACTAGCGTATATAGTTTAGGCACCCTAGAAATCTCTGCAATTGCTTGGTGTCCAAAATCTCATCTGGGAAGTCATTTAACTTCTTAAGGACATGGTCCTGAAGTTCTACTGCTCCTTGGGATAAAATTAGACCAAGGTACTCTATTTTGGTTTGAGCCCAACAAAGTTTGGACTTACTAAGTACCAGGCCATGCTTGTAAAGCAAATCATAAACTTTCTGCAGATGCTGTACATGTTGTTTAATATCTACAGAACAAATCAGTAAGTCATCAATGTATACAATGACAAATGGCAGATGTCTGAAAATATCATCCATTCTCTTTTGAAACTCAGAAGGAGCATTTTTCAGACCAAATGGCATCACTTTCCATTGATACTGTCCTTGAGGGACCACGAATGTCATTTTATACCTATCAGCTGGGACAATTCCGAACTGCCAGAATCCACTCTTCAAATCAAATTTGCTAAATACATTACATCTTCCAATCCTAGAAAATAACAATTCTTTATTGGGCAATGGAAACCTTAATGGTAATAAAGCAACATTTAAAGCTCTGTAATTGATAACCATCCTAGGTTTTCCTCTTTTCTGTTCAAAATGTTTATTCACATAGAATGTTGGACATGCCCATGGACTTCTGCTATTTTCTATAAGCTTTCTCTGCAACAATTCTTGAATCTCCTTTTTACAGTATTCTAACTCAGTGGGAGACATATGGTTTGCAGAGGTCTTTTGTGGCTTTGGGATGTAGTCTTCTCTGTATGGCAGATTCACAAAATATTGTTCCCTGGTCCAGAAGGCATCTGGATAATCAGAAGTACAATCTTTTTCAATTTTCTCTTTAATTTGTTTTATTACTTCTGATCCATGTAGATTGACATTCTTTATTATCTTCTGGATCTTGATAAGACTACTAGCAGACTGTTCGAGTTGCTTTGCAGTAGGGTTTTCAATTATCCTGCTTTCAAATGTAGTCTTACTAGGTATCTTCAACTGTTTGCCATTATATGTCAAAATTATTTCAGAATGACCAACTGTTAGTGGTAAACATTTGTTCACAAAATCTTGTCCTAACAGTATATCGGACCCAGTATCAAAACTATACAATGTCACTGGCATTTTCTGATTCTGAATATAAATGGGAAAATCAGGATAGATGAACTCAATCTTCATTTCTGTTTTGTTGACAGCTCTGAATGATAAATTTATTCGCTGCCAATAATAACTAGGAATTGCACCATATTTGGCACAAGAGTTCATGGCACCAGTGTCTACTTGGGCGTCAAGAGTATACTGTAGGTAACCAGAGGTTTTTATATCTACAAAGATGACAATTCTGTCATCTAAACCTTTCATCATTTTATTGTCAAACATTCCAGTCTCTGGATCTTCATTAAAGATTTCGGCTTCTATTTCTTGATTCCTCTGTTCTTTAAGGAATGCTAATTCTTCCTTTTGCAGCTTAAGAGTTTTCCATAAGTCTCTAACTAATACTTCTTTTTCTTTGATTTCTTCTTCTAATAGAAATATAGCATTATCCAAAGTATTTTCGGGCGGGATAGAAGAATCATGAACTACTATCTGTTTTCCTGAAGTAGTTGTAGGAGTATTAGTAGCTCTTACAGATTTTTGTTTTTCACTGGCAAATTCTGCATCCGTAGGGGTGTAGTGATGGATGTTCACCACGCTTGGCTGCTGGATGGCCTGAATTTGTTCATCAAGTTGGGAGCTGGGAAGAATAGTGGTCATGGAGATAGAATTGACCAGGTGTAAGAACAGAGAGTTTAGACTGGAGCAAAGCTCGTTGCTGGAGAAGAGAATTGATATCAACAAAGGAAGTCATCATTTTGATTTCTAAGAAATTTAACTCTTCAAATTTGGATGAGTCAGAAGAAATTACTGAAAAGGTAGGAGAATCAGGAGGGGATTCATCACTCTCATCATCAGAAACTTCAAAAAGTGACAGATATTCACCTTCTGAACGGTTTGAGACCATATCCCATTCTACAGGATCATATTGATTAGTAAACATGTCCATGATCTTGATTTGGGTTTTGGTCTTGGACCGCAGAGGACACTGTGATGCCCAGTGGCCAGGCTTTTTACAGATAAAACAGTGAGATTGCCTAGACCTGTTAGTATGTTGTCTCCTTTTAAAGAAGAATTTTCTCTTGGGCTTAAAACCAGGCTTAGAATTGGAGTGGAAATATTTATTTTCCTTATGACATGTACAACCTAATTTTGAGCACTTCTTCTGAAAATGTTTGGAAGTTTTATGTTTAGAACATCCAAAGCTGGAGGTTTCATTAAAAACTTCACATACTGAAGAATCAAATTCTAAATGTTTTTGTAAAGACTTCTCTGTTTTCTTTCTAATACATTCTTCTTGAAGAGCTGTAACAACTTGTTCTTGCAATCCTGCAAGAGAGAGAGTCTCAATATCAATATCTAAGTCTTCTAGTCTTTTCCTGACTAGTTCTGGGACTTTGCTTGGCATAGAGGATAAGTATTTCCTCAGGTATGCAGTATTACGAGGATCTGGAACATTGTACAATAGGGCTTGCATCATACAGAAATATTTATGTATTTCCTTAATATTACATAGTCTTTGGCTCATAAACATATCAGCATAATGATTCATGGTAACTCTGATATCACCATAGAATTCATGAACTACAACTTTTATTAATTCATCTAACGGTTGTGTATGCTGTAGAATTCTCAATTTGCTATTATCAGAGATTCTTTCCCACCAAAAACTTAAATTTCCTGTAAAACCCCATGTAATGCGTAGGGCCAAGTCACTCCATGTGACTTTATCTTTAAATAGCAACTTTTGGGTTTTAGCCCATGCATGCCACCCTTGGATCATGGTTTCTATCTCAAGTTTGGTTTTACAGTCAACATTTGAGACAGGAGCTGTATCAGTATGTTTGATGGATGTTTTAGGTTGTCCATCAATATCCATAGGGGATTTCTTAGATCCAATATACTTGGCATTACACCATTGTTCCCAGGCAGAGGTTCTTGAAGAACCTTGCTTAGAAGACTCAGCTTTTGGTTCAGGTTTGCTTTCACCATCTATTGCTTTGATGAAGCTTTGGTCAGTGGTTATATGTACAAGAGCTAACTGACTAGCTAAGCTATCATGTTTAGCTTTTGTTATCTTTGTTTCAAGTTCGCTACCTTGGTTCTGTACTAGAGATAATTTATCTCTGGCTAACTGGCAAATTTCTGAAATTCTTTTCAAGGTAGGATTTCTCAAGCTAGCACTTAACTGTTTCAAAGTTAGAGTTCTTGTCTCAGAAGGAGAAGAAGAACTAAAGAATGAAAAAGATGCATCATTAGAAGGGATGACAGGAGAAGAAGGCTGTGATTCTTATTGATAGCTTGCCTTCATATCTTGGACTGCTTTTTCTATTATAAACAACTTCTCAAGGATAAGTTGTAGTTGTCCTCTCAAATCATCTTGATTTTGAGAGATTTGTTCCAGTTCTGAGTGTAACCCATTCATATGACCTTTTGTCTTCATGACATCTTGGGCTATGTCATCAATGTTTTGGGCTAAACATACAGACTGATAATTAGCATAATTCTGCAATCTAATAATATCTTGAGAAGGCTCTGCATCAACTTTTCTATACTGAATGAAATCTAAGTCTGCTACCAAATTGTCTTTGAATTTTGGATTGTGATTTCCTGGTCCTAAATTCCTGAATGGAATTTCAGTCCTTTTTTCTTTACTACTCCTTGGAAGAGGGTAGTCCATCATTTTTATAGTGGGGACTGCCAGGGCTGAACATTCAGAACAATCAGCATGTTGTCCATTATGTTGGACCTTATTCTGATATGTCTCAAATTTTTTGTTCATAACAGGAGCAACAGTTAGATCTTCTTGAGGTGCTTGAGCTGGGAGATTTCTTTTACAGTAGTAACAATCTTTTGCACCTTTCTGATGCTTTAGCAGATGATCATCCAATTTTGATCTTCCTAGCACTGGTTTATATATAGGCGTTCTAGGAGGAGAATATACAGGAGAATGTCTGGCAGGTTCAGATCTTGAAGAAATAGCAGTTAAGGAAGAGAACTGCCTTTCTAAACTTGGATATCTCTGACTCTGATATTTTCCTAGCCTAAGGGTAGGATTCCCTTGAGAATTCATGTACACAGTCATTTCTTTTGGCATAGGAGGTTTTGTTTGAGTAGAGATTGGATCATACTCTGCAGACCATTCTTCAATTTCTGTAAGTTTACAGAAACCTAGAGAAAGAGGGGAAACATTTCCTGGACCAACCACCACGCTTTCATTAGTGGCGCGTTGAAGAAGTTTAGGATTGAGAGCTGGCATGGTCGTGGAAACAAATCTTAGACAAATAGAGGAATGAATTTGGGCAACCTTAGACCCTTCTGCCATATCAAATCCAACAATTTGAAGATAAGCTTGAAGTAAGGAATTGATATATGGATCTCGTAAAGAGACCTGAAAACGAGGCAAGGCAGAGGACCAAACAGGGCCATTGTGGAGAGGGGCTTGAAAGCCGGATATCATGGCATCTTGAAAATTATTATGACGAGAGTCAAGGATACATAACAAAGCACTGGCATTTAATCATGGTCTGACTAAATGATTTAAACCGAATTGTATTAGACCAATATGAATATATTCGTATCCATGACTAAGACCCCATTCAATGTCAGCCTGTTGAATCAGGGGTATCTGATATTTGGTTTGTCCGAGAGAGATGGGAATATTGACAGAACAAAATCTAATAAGAGTAGTAGCTTTGAAATTAAACACAGACATCTTATATATCTCGGATGCAGGAACCTGAGGCATTTTCCAGTTTGGATCAGGTTCATATTCTTGTTGCAATAGACAATCATTATATAAGGGCTTATTACTAGACTGACTCAACAGATGCTTATACCATTTACTGGGCTTATATGTAGTGAGAGAAGAGAGATCAGAAGAATCTTTCTGTGCAGCCATTATTAAATTACTGCTTCTTCTGGCGAAACTCCTTTAAATGTTGCAGGTAAGCAAGAAATAAGAAGGTAAGCTCAACTTACGGTAGATCTAAGACACTGGCAAACAACAAACGGCCTGTCCTCGGCACCAAAAGGCTGTATCAAAAGCTTACATATCCTGCGACCAACACCTTCAGCTGAACACTTCAACTTATTTGTATATTGCACATCTCACAACCAGAGTTCCCAGACACAAGGCTCATTTAAAATGACAGAACTTCAAAACTCTTTTGTATTAATAATCTTTCTCTCAATTACAAATATGCAGGAGGCATACTATGACACATAAGAGATATTTCTGCACAGGAGGAATGGTTCGAGTATAATACTATGATACTATTACATTACATTACATTAAAGAGTATAATATATATATATATAATATATATAGTCAATTGGGTTTGGTTCGAGTGGTTGGGAGGAATGATTATTGTCATCCCCACCCAAGTTCAATTCCCACAAGTGACATGTTGAGCTCTTAGAGAGAGATATCAATGCTTTCTCTAATATAAAACCATAAAATAAAGACATATTTAAATTAATTTGGTTTATAAGACATATGTTAAGTCTCTTTGTTAATGAAAAGAAATCAAATCTAAGATATCATACCTTTTCTCTCCCATAAAGGCAAACAACACATCCACTAAAATTTAAACTTAGAATGTTTATATGATATAATGTACTAACCACTAAACCACGAGTTAAATATACTTCCCTCTCGAGGTGTGATAGATTTTGAGTTGAGTTAAGATGGATTTGCACTTGTTCTTTTATCTCTGTGCGTGTGCATGCCATGTGTCAACTCAATGTTGAGCATGGAAGGAATTACACATTACTTTCCATTACTTTATATATAT
>SNQJ01S0080636.1:0-13338 GCA_010110895.2 Picea sitchensis | reverse complement strand
ATACATTGTTCCATAAGTGAGAAAATTGTAGACATCTTCACCAAAGAACTTGGAAGAGAAAATTTTGAAAATTTGAGAAATATGCTTGGACTTACAAACACCCCTTTAGATTAAGAGGGAAATTTTAGATACCTGATCCAGGTGGATATTGGTGGCCACCCACCTATTCCAACTGGCTCCTCTTGACAGTTTTTAGTTCAGCACGTTCTTCTGTAATTCTTTGTAATTGTGGGTTCTACACTTCCGGGGTTGCCTGAAGCCCTACACAGCTTCTAGGTGGAGATTGGTGGTTGCCCACCTAATTGGGGTTCAAATACAATCTCCCACATGGTCACTCTAATGGTGGTACCCTCTGACCATTGATATAGATCTATTCACTTTGTTGAATCAACGACTGCATCCCACCTATCTTAAACACAAGTTTCAACAAGATCTTATTGCAAAACAAAAGAAAAGCGGTTGGAAGTGATTTTTTTCAGGAAGCCATAACTTTCAGCTCAAATATCAAATTGAGGAAAGATTACAGTCATTGGGAAGATGATTCAGAGGATAATAATGTGGAATTGTTATAATATGGAGAATGATAATATACTTCTTTATGAATTGATAAGAAAAAGGACCTGTAGCATTGTTTGGAATTTTTTTTAATAATATGCATAATTTTAACAAAATGGTTGCTTGCACATTTTGCAGAATTAGGGGTTGTAAACATATCAATTTAGTATAAGAATGCATATTCAAGATGTTATCTCTCTAGGAGTCCTTCTTATGGCTATAGGTCAAAGGAGCCTGGTAACTTAAAGTGTGAATGATTTTGTGTTTTGTGTTTGGATCAAATGGGAAATACTAACCTACTAGATTTGTATCAAGACAATCAATTGTATACAACATATGAGACAATGCTCTCAAGAATCAATGATCAGGTAAAACTCTTAACTTGGTGAGTGAAGAATTCTAAATTTATCAACCAAATCAGATGGGTGATGGGTTGAATAAAGATAACAGCGATTACAAATCCATCAATGTTTATGAATTGACAGGATGAGATGACAGTCTCCTGCAATTAGACAAACTTGGACAGAGAAAGTAATCAATGAAATTACAAAAAATAGGAGATGGAAATCTGACATCAATAGATGAGAGGAACTTGTGATCTGTATTATATCATATGAAAAGATATTACAATATGTTGTAGCCTCAGTCTCTCCGGACTTGAACCTCTAGCCCTGTTGCCTCTCTGGGCTTTAATAGGACTTACAAAAAAATTATCAAATCCTCAAGAAATGGATTGAATCTCTATCAAATCTCTAATTCAAATCAAATATAACAACTAAGGACCTAGATCCTATTTTTATGGAGTCAAACTATATCTTTCTATTTGATATTCAAAATATCCACCCAAACATCGTGATGACTGTAGGAGACTTATACCATTGAATCCCACCATCTGGAAACACCTATCCAATGTTTGAATGTTGAAATCAAGGTGTATCATTGACCAATATTCATGTACAGGAAAATCCACTAGTCTATAGGTGACTATGTATGAGAAAATTCAGTTGGTGAGTATCTTCAATGGATAATCCAAGTGTTGGGCATCGACACCTTTTCATCCTTGACCAGAAATAGAATTCAATTTTGAATTGTATCCAGAACAATTTAGAAGATCATCTCCAGAATGTTGCTCATTTGCCCATAAGAAGATCTGACAGGTTTCCCTTTATCACCCTGTAACTTTACTCTGCCACCTCATGCTGTGTATTTATGAGTTATAGACTTGAAATTTGGAGCAAGACTTCAATCTGAGCAAAAGGAAGAGCATTCTGCCAGTTTCAGGTTTCGGTGGCTTAGAGACCAAAATTTTGACCTGTAAGCCATCGAAAGCTCTGCTTTCGGTGGCTAAGGACAATTGTGCAAACTGAAATAGCCACCGAAAAGGTAGGCTTTAGCGTACTTCTTCAAAACTTTATCTAACTTTATTTTCAGGTACAGAACAGTTGATGTATGAAGATTATCTCTGCGAGAAGGCTCATAACCATAGAGAGCTTTGTATGTTGATCACACACTTTGTACCTGTTAGGTTTACCCCCAAAGTATGGGGTTGCAGGCCTTCATCATGAATTATACATTACTTCTTGAATGCCACTTTACTTGAGCTTTAACCATATATTACAGGATTGTCCTGAGTCCTAAGCATGTTTGCAGAAGACAACCCTTCTTATTGACTGTTACAACACATGTGTTTCTTTCATGCTTTGTCTCCATGATATACTTCATTTTCTAAAACTTGACCTCTTCGATCCAAACGAGGAGCAAATTCAAAACCTTGTAGAGGCAATGCTACCATCACCATTAAAGCTTCCAGATTTGTCTTTTGTTCACCATATGAATTAACAAAGGGGCGATCTACAAATCCTTTGTGGGAAATTTACACCTGTACAGTATTGAGACACGTCGTGGCACCTTGATTCAAGGCTTAAATCATGGATTGACTCATGGAAAGAGATGTATGTGTCGACCTGATGACATATGTAGAATGGAGGACTTAGCACTTGCACTTGACTTGTTGACCTGGCATGTGTCTCTTCGTGGTAATAATGACTTGTTGCATGTGCACTTGAAAAAATTATCGGTCCCTTGTATTCAATATATTCCTCCTCTTCGTGAATTAGCACTCGTTCTTGCCATGTGGAACAACTTTACAACAACACTAGCTCAAAGAGATAGCTAGAAGATAATGGTATTGGGATAAGCGTTATGTTGGGATTTAATGTTTGGCTTAGTTTATGACTTGGTAGATAGACTAGACTTAGGATAGAACACGTGCACACACCCCTTTTGTATTTTTTATAGAAAACTTTTTATGAGAAACCGTGGAGTAATGATCCAAAAGAAACTAACCAAAAGGTTTAATTTAGTTTTTCAGGTTACAGGTAGATGATAGGGTTTCGAAACAAAAGTTGGTGAATAAAACTTCATCAAGACTCAATGAATATTTCAGAAGTTATGAACTAAGGCCAATAAGTAGAAAGATTTGAAAATTTTAACACAAAAATGCTAAAGATAGTTAAAAATTTTGATGTTAAATTGATTGCTAACATCTGGCTCCAGCTGGGATGGAGACCTCCCTGCGAGGTTTCCAAGAACGTAGTAGTTCCAGGCGCCTTTACCATTGGGCTATGGAGTCATTTGGCCTTTAGAACCGATCCTCTGCAAACCTGTAACCTGCCTATAGCCTACTCTGCTTATACATGAAAATAACTGAAAAACAATCTAGCTGCTCATATGAAGAGCTTATTCTCTTATCTATTCCTACTCTAACTATCGTATTGATTCTTAATCAAGTAAACTCATGCTTCCAATGAAGCCATGTCAGAAACTGATTTACTGAACCTGTTCTTGATCTTGACCCAAAAAATAATGGAAGCCATATCATGCAAAAATATAATTTGAAAAGATGATAAGACTGTCCTTCGTTTGACAAAAATGTTTTGATATTTATGTTGCTCATGGATTCCAGAAAATCAGAAAAAAGGTCATGAAAGACCCAAAGAAATACCTCTTCATGTTGTTGATCCAACTGACTGTGTTGCAGTTGTTGATTGATTTCACTGATCTCAATGTTGAATGTGGATTGCTCAACCTTTGTCGGAGAAAAATGCAAGCTCAACAGCTGATATGAACCTTTTTCCTCCCCTTCACCATATCTCTGTAATCTAAATTCATCATGATGATATGATGGCTCATCACATCTAACAATTTCCTCTACAACAATAATATCTTTGCAGGACATATCAAAAATAAAAAGATCTTCATTGGACTTTTGAGCAACAGATTCGTAAAAAGCATCAATCATAGCATGCACGCATTTTGGATCATCTCTCTGCTGAAAAGAAGAACCAGATGAAATTTGAGTAAACAATAAGTCTTCACAAACCTTAAAATCTTCTTCCTCAACACTGTATTGATCAAATATGGGAGTATCAAGGTAAGCTCCTAATGACAGAGATGAAGCTTCTTGAATAGCAGGATCAACAATAAAATCTTGAAACAGATCTGGAAAAATATCACCTTGTTCCTTATGGTTATTGCAACTTCCCCTGATCTGCAATTCTGGAAAATGTGGGCTGCCCTCAACATTTACTGCAGATTCAGTATTGTCACCATGGTTGTCATAATGTGTGGATCAGCAGTCCCTCAATCACAATGAGAAATACCTTCTGCTGCAGCAAAGTCTTCATGAATATTTGGATCTTTGTTCAATAAATGGAAATCATGACAACATTCGGGATATAAAAGGTCAGCTGGAAATTGGTCTTTACAAAATGCATGGAAAGCAGCATGAAAATATGCCAAAGATATGATACTGGCAATAGGAAGAGACTGGTACCAATCACGAGCAATTCCCTCTAATGAAAAACTGAAAAGCTTAATTTGAACATCTTCATGTACAATTTCAAGCCGATGAATAAAGTCATGAAAATCCAGCAAGTGTTCAGCTGGCACTTCCTAATCTTCTCCTCGAAATCTGGGAAGGATAATTTCCCATTCATATCTACTAGGTAATGGATGAGGGTAACCATAAATACTTGAGAAATCTCAAAATGCATACCTCTTCGCTAAGATCTGGTTCATTTCATACCAGTGGAGTCACCAATAGATTTCAGAGCAATGGAGTCGCCACTGAATCCGTCCTTCATGGAGTCGCCAGATAGATGATTACAACCAAGAAAATGTCTAGGCTTTGTCTATCATATGGATCTATGTCGTGTCCCAAGCAAGCTGAGCTTCAATATCCTCTCCCCGACAATGGCACCAATTTGTTATCTCTCCATGAGTCCTTCTTATGGTTGTAGGTCAAAGGAGCCTGGTAACTTAACATGTGAATGATTTTGTGTTTTGTGTTTGGATCAAATGGGAAATACTGACCTACTGGATTTGTATCAAGACAGTCAATTGTATACAACATATGAGACAATGCTCTCAAGAATCAATGATCAGGTAAATCGCTTAACTTGGTGGGTGAAGAATTCTAAATTTATCAACCACATCAGATGGGTGATGGGTTGAATAAAGATAGCAGCGATTACAATTCCATCAATGTTTATGGATTGATAGGATGAGATTGCAATTAGACAAACTTGGACAGAGAAAGTAATCAATGAAAGTACAGAAAATAGGAAATGGAAATCTAACATCAATAGATGAGAGGAGCATGTGATATGTATTATATCATATGAAAAGTCTATTACAATATGGTGTAGCCTCATTCTCTCCAGACTTGAACCTCTAGCCCTGTTGCCTCTGTGGGCTTTAATAGGATTTACAAAACAATTAACAGATCCTCAAGAAATGGATCGAATCTCTATCAAATCTCTAATTCAAATCAAATATAACAACTAAGGACCTAGATCCTATTTTTATGGAGTCAAACTATATCCTTCTATTTGATCTTCAAAATATCCACCCAAGCATCGTGATGACTGTAGGAGACTTATACCATCGAATCCCACCAGCTGGAAACACCTATCCAATGTTTGAATGCTGAAATCACGGTGTATCATTGACCAATATTCATGTACAGGAAAATCCACTAGTCTGTAGGTGACTGTGTATGAGAAAATTCAGTTGGTGAGTATCTTCAATGGATAATCCAAGTGTTGGGAATCGACACCTTTTCATCCTTGACCAGAAATAGAATTCAATTTTGACTTGTCTTCTATTTTGTTGGCAAATACATCTGCATAAATGATATACACAAGATCTTATCATCATCTAATTGCTGGAGAAAATCTGCTACCCATGACTTCATATGCATGATTTCATTTCTTTAGGCAAACAAAAAAGAGTATAAACAAAGTATGGGGATCGAGCTCCTGTAGAGTACTCTGATTGATGTTGGTTGCTGATAATTGTGTCATCCCATCCTTACCAATGTTCTGATCTTTATATCTTGGTAGGTTCACATCATCTCCTGAATGGATGTTGAGTTTCTAATGAATATGGATGACATAAACAAACCTTTTGATAGAAACAAGTTGTAGCTGACTCCCAAAATCAGCTTTATATTTCTGACTCTGTTTCAAGATATCCCATTCTCTGGTCTCAACAACTTCTCCACTTCTACACGAGAAGGGAAATGAGAGAATATTTGTTCAGACCACCTAAATCTTCCAGATCTTGACTTGGTTGCATCTGAGTACATGATTCTATCATGTTGCCAAGATAAAGTTTAATCGGAACTGGAATATCCATTTTTGATACACAAAACTGTCCAGTTTTGCATATAATTTTTCCCCTTTTGACACCACATTGACCATCTTCTGTAGAAGCCCTCTCATTCTACAAATAGACCGGATTAGCTTTTTGTGTTGCAGCAAGTAATTGGGACATCTGAACAGATCAGCAGTGATCAATCCTCAGGCTTCTGCATCATCGATCACGCTCTTTAACAATTTAGAAGACCATCTCCAGAACGTTCCTCATTTTCCCATAAGAAGATCCGACAGGTTTCCCTTTATCACCCTGTAACTTCACTCTGCCACCTCATGTTGTGTATTTATGAATTATAGACTTGAAATTTGGCGCAAGACTTCGATCTGAGCAAAAGGAAGAGAATTCTGCCAGTTTCAGGTTTCAGTGGCTTAGAGACCAAAATTCTGACCTGTAAGCCACTGAAAGCTCTGCTTTCGGTGGCTAAGGATAGCTGTGCAAACTGAAATAGCCACCGAAAAGGCAGGCTTGAGCGGACTTCTTCAAAGCTTTATCTAACTTTCTTTTCAGGTCCAGAACAATTGATGTATGAAGCTTATCTCTGCGAGAAGGCTCATAACCATAGAGAGCTTTGTATGTTGAACACACACTTTGTACATGTTAGGTTTTCCCTCAAAGTATGGGGTTGCAGGCCTTCATCATGAATTCTACAGGCTTCTTGAATGCCATTTTACTTGAGCTTTAACCATATATTACAGGATTGTCCTGAGTCCTAAGCATGTTTGCAGAAGACAGCCCTTCTTATTGACTGTTACAACACATATGTGTTTCTGTCATGCTCTGTCTCCATGATATACTTCATTTGCTAAATTTTCCAATCAGCCTCTGGAAGAGTCTCAGATAGATTCTGTCTACAATAGACATACTTAGACAAGTCATTGCATTGACTGCCAATAGTGAGTAAATCAGTGAGACCCTTGTGTTCATCAGTGAGCCTTTGGATCTCTTCGCATTCCCTTCTTGCAAGCTTTTGTTGTCTTGTCCTAACTGCTCCTGTATATTGTAAGTTAAATGCAATTGCCAAACTTGAATTTGGAATGAAGTTACACGTCAACAATTTCTCCTCGGCTGCCCAATAATATGCTAGAAGTTTTACTATGAATTATCACAAACAATAAACCACAGGCATTATAAAATAAAGCCAATAACAATGCAGGAAAGCGTTCATTCAAACAAGGTTGTGTCATCAGCTGAGCCATCAGGCAATACCATTCTCTTCACCTACAGCAGCCAGGATAAAACTTGACCTCTTCGATCCAAACGAGGAGCAAATTCAAAACCCTGTAGAGGCAATGTTACCATCGCCATTAAAGCTTCCAGATCTGTCTTTTGTTCGCCATATGAATTAACAAAGGGGCGATCTGCAAATCCTTTGTGGGAAATTTACACCTGTAAAGTATTGAGACTCGTCGTGGCACCTTGATTCGAGGCTTAAATCATGGATTGACTCATGGAAAGAGTTGTATGTGTCGACCTGATAAAACGCTGTCGTTTCAATATTTGCCAAATGTTTGCAACAAATTACTCTGTCTACAATATCTCTTCTTGCGCGCCATATGGATTTACAAAGGGTTTATTGAACGGTGAATAACTCAACACTTACAGCTTGGAGTAATAAAATTCAATCTCTGTAATGTTTGGATATGGGAATCAATATCTATATGATCTCTTAGCATAAGAATTTAATAAAAGTTCCTCTGTGGCTGTCGTTTTAAATCTGTTTTGCATTTGACTAACACTAAACTCCTGCGTGTTCTCTTGAAATCCGTAGCCTTCAATTTGATGCTTGACCTATCAAAAAGCTCCATCACATAGCTATACTCACCAATTTTGTTGTACATGCATTCTCTGCCTGCAAAATCGGGCATCTGTATCATTGTTTGTTTAGCTTAGCGCAAGGCACCTAAAATCCAGGGCATATGTCAATTGTTAACATTGGTGTTTGAATAATGTAAACTTTTGCTCATGATACATATCCCAAATACATCGGAATTTTCTGAAAATTATAATCTTTAGTGCTCCACAACTGATTAGGCTATTTTGATGACATATGTAGAATGGAGGACTTAGCACTTGCACTTGACTTGTTGACCTGGCATGTGTCTCTTCGTGGTAACAATGACTTGTTGCCTGCACACTTGAAAAACTTCTCGGTCCCTTGTATTCAATAGATTCCTCCTCTTCGTGACTTAGCACTCGTTCTTGCCATGTGGAACAACTTTACAGCAACACTAGCTCGAAGAGATAGCTAGAAGGTAATGGTATTGGGCTAAGAGCTATGTTGGGCTTTAATGTTTCGCTTAGTTTATGACTTGGTAGATAGACTAGACTTAGGATAGAACACGTGCACACACCCCTTTTGTATTTTTTTTTTATAGAAAACTTGTTATGAGAAACCATAGAGTAATGATCCAAAAGAAACCAACCAAGGAAAACTAACCAAAAAGTTTAATTTAGTTTTTCAGATTACAGGTAGATGATAGGGTTTCGAAACAAAAGTTGGTGAATAAAACTTCATCAAGACTCAATGAAGATTTCAAAAGTTATGAACAAAGGCCAATAAGTAGAAGGATTTGAAAATTTTAACACAAAAATGCTAAAAACAGTTAAAAATTTTGATGTTAAATTGATCACTAACACGAGAAATGGAAGAAGGAGAGGGAGTTTCCAGACATTATAAAGAGGCCAAAGGTAAAAATATCAATGTTGGTAATGCATAGACAGAATCCAACGAACACAAGGGTAAAGGGGAGCAAGAAACATTGATAAAGACTGTAAGAAGCCTAAAAATAGAAGTGTAGAGTTACAAAGCAGACAATGAGAGACTGATAAGAGAACAAAATAAGATAAATGCTCAAGTGATGCAAAGTTTAAATCAGTTGCAGAGGAAAACAAAGAATCGATCAAACTCAAATCAGGAGGAAGAGGGAAGATGTCATGAAAGAAGAGATGACCACAGAAGAGTTGGTTATTCAAGAAGTGATAGAAGAAATCATAGATATCACTCACCTCCCTACTCAGCAAGGAAATTTTATGCATCTGAAGATTCCATAAGTAGTCTAGAGGTGTCTCCTGTTAGGAACCAAAGAAGAAGACAAGAATTTGATAGTTTGCAAGGAGAGGTGAGGAAGCTTAAGACACCATCATTTGATGGTGAAAGAGAAAGAGAAGATGATACTGAAGCATGGTTCCTTGGACTTAGGAGGTATTTTCAATTGCATAACTACTCATTAAATCTAGAAGCCAAAATTTCCACATACCATTTACATGGGAAAGTTGTTATGTGGTGGGATCTGTTGGAACAAATATTAAAAATTTATAAACTTAGTGTCTTTCGCCAAAATTCATGTCAGTTGAGCCAGTTAGTTTAAGAACCTTGTCACATGGTGTAATCTTGTGTAACCATTAAGTCCTTATTCCATTCAGCGCAAACCTTTCCACTGCAGTAAAAACTCCAAATCTATCGCCATTTTCGCCGAACTTCTCTACCATCAAAATATCAAAGATTTAAAGTTTCCCAAGGTCTCCTATTGGTGTTAGTTCGCAATTCCTCGATTGTCGAAATATTTCTAAAGTGTCAAATTACAAACCAAACTACAAAGTTTTGTTTTTTATATTATTTTATATAATTTTAAATTGATATTTTAGAGTTTGGTAAAAAAGAGAAAATTGTCAATTTAGCCAAACCTTTGCACCTTTTATATAAGTTATTGGGTCAACTACTCTTCACGTCCAATCTCTAAACTAGCTACCGAAAGCCATACACATGCCAAGTCACAAGACAACTCATACAAAACTTCAAGGAGAGAATCCACGTGAGCACCAGGGCCAAACACCCGCGATAATGAATAGCCCAATAGGGTCGTTATCAATTGCATATTGGCATTTTTTGTGACTGCAGTCTTCAAAATGATTAAATTCACGAATGGACTTTGCCGATTTTTCAAATCCTGAGCATATACAAAAGGGATTTTCTTGGACAGCCGATAATAGATGTTCTCTGTTGGAAGGAAATCTTATCAAGGTCTCATATGGTACAAGGAAATAGTAAATATTGAAGAATTATAGACTTACAAAATCGATCCTAAGCCATGGCCAATGAATTGAATATCAACCAGTCAGATTCGGGTGTTCATTGTCGCTTCGCCATTAGTTCTTTTCTTCCGCACAATGGGATAAATCAACGTCCAAATGAATAGCATTGTACCTAGCCATTCGTTCACAATCTTCACCCATGTACTAATCCAACCAACATCTATGCTTCACTTTTGCATCGTTTGGTGCAGGTTCCATCCGATCAATAGCATACCAACCGATATGACACCAGTCGGTCGAAACCAAGCACTCAAACGCCATGCATTAAGCCACATGGAGGAAAAGATCACGAGGAGGCCCGAAAAGAGTACAATACGTGCCAAGAAAATCATTATAATAGGGTTATATGTAAAAGCCGAGTTCTATTTCGGGGATTTGGCCGACGTAGAGATTTTAATAACCACTGCTTTGTTTCCCCAAAACCCAAAAGTCCGAAATCAGGATTCCAATCATACACATCATTTGCAGAAGTGGATTTAGATGCTGGAAACTTCTCGTATGTTGCTTGTTTTGGTAATCGAGTGGACCTTCACTTCAAATCAGCCTTTGTAGACTTCTTCATGAATAGAATTACTGTCAGGGAAAGAAATTCGGGATCTAAATGCAACAGTTTTATTACAATGATGGACAGGCTCAATGCTAAGGATTGGAGTGTGGGCGTCAATTGTCAAATTTTATAAGGAATCCATGCGTCCAATACTGAGCCCTTGAAAAATCTGAGAGGTGTTTTTGTTTTGCAAAACTGTAAGTATGGTTTCAAAGCGTATCAAGATCAGATAATCGATTAATTTGATCCAATGGTTTTGAAATATTTTTTTGAAGGCTTCCCAAGATAAACGCTTTGAGTGTTCGTTGGCTGGGTGTGGAGGAGATCAAAGAATATGGCTTAGATGCGTTAATCCAAGTGAAAACGCCTTTTGTCAAAGAAAAAAGAGGACAAAAGTCGAGCTTCTGAATATTCACACGCAGGTGGAAAATGAACAGACAATACAATGAGACCATCCATGAATCAGATATGCCACTTGTCAAATCTATTAGAATCGGTTTTAAGAAGGTGGTAGAGCATCTGACAGCTACAAAATTCGAGGAAGGCAAACTGTTTCGATATTCCTTGAAACACATCGAGATTTCTTTTAGATTATTTTTAGCATAAAGATTGATTAATGTAATGGGTTTATAGTTAATATTGTGTTGGTGATTTAAATAGCCATTTTTGGGAGAATGAGAGGGGGAACAGCCGAGAGCCTTTTGGGGGGATGGGTTTGTAATGAATTTTCTTTGAGCAAATCTAGAACATAATGCTAAGAGATTATATACCTCGTCACTATGTAATTTTGTTTTTTCTTGTATTCTTTTCTCAGGTTCACATTCATTCGTTCTTCCTTATTTTACATATTCATCTTGTAATGACTCTAATTCAGTAATACCTCTACTATAGTCATTTATTAGGCAGCCTGTTAGGTTCATATTTTCCTTTGTTTACGCTGTGAGCAAAAAAAGACATGTAGCTTGACTGTTTCTGCCTAGATTACAAGTTATATATATGCATGCTTGTCTTTCGAAGTTATTTTTTCATTCCTCTATTGAAATGAAGATTAGACTTATCGGAATTAGATACCTAACTCTTTGTTTTAGTCTTCTTCATCCCCTATCCTCTATCCATCTTATTTATTTAATCAAATTAGACAAACGAGGTCATGCCTCTTCATTTATGATCTATAAATGAGTGAAATGCTTGTTTCAGACCTAGTTCTAGAATCCTCATATGACTGATCAAACAAAAAATTATTATTTCATTTAAAATTTGCTAAGGCTTGGTTCTACTACAACCTAGAGTCAACTCTTGCGATAACAGGATCAACTAAAGCAAGTTGAGCACATTAATGAGAGTAGGATCACTTGGAAGCAGTTCAAGAAATATTTTCAGAAAGAGTACCTTTCAGAAAACTTCTATGATAAGAAAATGCAGGATTTCTTTGAACTCGGGTTGGGAAGCATGACCATGGCACATAGTCGCTTTCAAGGCATGGAAGGATTGATCAATTGTTGGAGTCCAAGAAAAGGCATTCTTTTTAAGGAGAGCAGTAAGAGGTGCTACAAAGTTTCCATAATTATTAACAAACTTGTGACAATAACCTTTTATATCCAGAAAGTCACGCAAGATATTAAGAGTTTCAGGGCGAGGCCAATCCTGCATAGCTTCAATTTTCTTAGGATCCACCCTTGCACAATCCTTGTACTCCACTTTTGAGGCTCCAAAGGCACATTTACATTATTTGAGGAAAAATTGGTGTTGAGAGAGTAGATGGAGAACCTGATCCACATGGGCAAGATGTGATGTCCAAGTTTTACTATATTGAATGTTGCGACCAAGTTGGGACCACTTTAACCATGAGCATTGCATGCCATCCCCAGACTCACAGACGAACTTAAGTGGAAAATAAATTCCTTGAAGGGTATCTGAGGAATTTCATGAATGATCGTTAGTCACAATGGCACAATTGGATACATCTGGAAGAATTGTGGTATAACACCACATATCACACATTGGTGAAAATGACCCCCTTTGAGGCTCTATATGGTTATCCTCCACCACCAATAAAGGAATATGTGGTCTCCAATTTCAAGGACCCTGCTGTGAAAAATTACTTAGCAACTTCTGATGAAATCATGTGTGTTCTCAAAACTCATCTTGAACAAGAAAAGAATTGAATCAAGCAACAAGCTAACCTGAAAAGAACCGAACATGAATTCACAGATGGAGACTGGGTGTTCATCTGACTTCAACCATACAAACAAAATACTCTCAAAAACCATAAACTTCCTCCCAATTTTTATGGTCCTTACCAAATTCGAGTAGGGTAGGCCAAGTAGCCTATTCCTTAGACATACCCAACAAGGGGAGATTACACGATGTTTTTCATGTCTCTTGTTTAAATAAAAAGTTGGGTCCATCAACCCTTGTACAGA
>SNQJ01S0080635.1:56618-67540 GCA_010110895.2 Picea sitchensis | reverse complement strand
CAACAATGGTCAAGTGGGTTAGTGTAAGATCCAAGCAGTTGTCAGAAATGTAGGGAACCTGATGCATATACCTGAAAGTTATAACGATCAAACATGACACATACCATGATACCTGGACCAATTACCTCATGCAGCAAGAGTCTTCTCAGATGCAAGTCCAAACCGATGGTGATGGATGTTGTTGCTCCTGACAGGACAAATCTAACAAAGAAGAAGAAGGATGGGCCCTCTAGGGCCATGCTCAGGTCAACCCTACTCTCAGTTCTCCATGTCTAGGACCTGTGAGCCTCGAGACATGATCTCCTAGTTATCCCTAGAAATCGGGGATAACAGACTTCAGTGCTGCACAGGTGGCCGAACTATTCTTTAGAGAGATTTTCAAGTTGCACGCCCTACCCAAGACCATTGTCAGCGACAGGGATAGTAGGTTCATGAGAACATGAGCACATTCTGGCAAGAATTATTCAAGTTGGTTGGTACGGATTTGACCCCTAGCACCAGCTATCACCCTCAGACGGATCGACAGACAGAGATAGTCAACAAGTGGGTAGAAGGCTATCTCATAAATTATGTGGTAGGACAGCAGAAAGCGTGGGCTAGATGGTTGCACCTAGGAGAGTACTTCTACAACACCACCTAGCATATGTCCATAGGCATGTCACCATTCAGGGCCTTTTATGGCTACGATCCTTTATCTTTTGAGGAGATCATTTTCAGTGACAGCAGGGCACCTATAGTATAGGATTGGACATAGCAGATCCAAGACATTCTCAGGGAGCTGAAGGATCATCTCCAGAAAGCACAGAACCAACAAAAGGTCCAAGCAGACAAGCACAGAGTTGATCATACCTTTGAGGTTGGTGACATGGTTTACTTAAGGCTCCAACCATACAGGAAGGCTTCCTTAAAAAGGAGCGGAGCAGATAAACTACAACCACATTTCTTTGGGCCCTACAGAATCAACAGGAAGATAGGGGTTGTAGCTTTCGAGTTGGATCTTCCACGGGGCAGCAAAATACATAATGTCTTCCATGTCTCCTACCTTAAGAAATCCCTCGGCCAACACATTAGACCCATTGAGGTATTACCTCCCATGGATGAGGAGGGACAACTTGTTTTGATTTCGGAGGAGATATTAGAAGTCTGAGAAAAGAGGCTCAGAAACCGAAGCATCAAGGAGTACTTGATCAGATGGAAGGATTTACCCATTGAGGATGCCACATGGGAAAAGGAACACGTGGTAAAAGAAACAGGTTTGGAATTGCTTAAGGACAAGCAATTTCAAGCAGGGGAGACTGTAATGTCCCCCACCTATTGATTAAGAGGTAATGAGGAGACTCAGTGGCCTGGGCATCCCCACTAGGCCATAGTCTCACACTAAGGGGGAAAGTCAACTAGACTAAGGTTATATTCTTAAGTTGACTTGAAGAGAAAAGGCTAAAAGGAGTAAAAGATAACTCAATAAAAGAATAGAAGTTAACATTAGGAATTAATCTAACTCAACAAAGGAATAGAAGAAAAAGTATAAATAGAAGGTTGGGGTGCACCTATTATTCATTCTAGTTTTGGTATATTGCTTGTTATTGCTCTTGAGCATTCAGTTTGGGGGTTTTGCTATACAAACCCTTGTGAGAAACTCAGTGGTGAAATACCCACTCACCTTGTTCCACAGCTTGGTCTCGAGGATGAAATACTCCTCCACACCATTCTATTCTCAACATATTTCCATCTAGCGCTTCAGAAGATACCAGGGTCATATTGTTCTTGTGTTTCCACCAAGGGCGCACCATCAACTAGAGAAGGGTTCAATCTAGCTTATCAGGAGAGCCTGTGGTCATTCCGACACTTGGGTTTTATTTGCAGGGGCACCACCATCATTTTGAAGGTTTTTCTGGAGAGTTATCACCATTAGATATTTAGCTTCAGATTGGGATGTTTTGGAGGTAAGGAGGCATCCTATGATCCAGTAAATCTCAGATCTAGAGAGCTTCACCTAGAATCTGTGTCTGAAACTTCTCCCACAAGGTTCTCATAGCCCGATCTACATTCCTGGGAAGTTTCAGGGCATTTGGAGGCTTTTCTCATTAAGGCTGAATTACCTAGGGTTCTAGGCATCCAGGAGGGTGCAGCTTCAGGAGAAGATCCAGAGTTTGGATGAGTTTTCCTTGGACGTTCATCTTGAGCTTTCAGGAGGGTGTTCCCATCACCTAGATCTATCAGTTGGTAGATTTTGGGCTCATTTGGAGTCTTCTTGTAGTTGGGCCAAGTTATTGAGGGTTTTCAGTCTTCTAGTGGAGCGTGGCACCTTCTAGCTTGAGAAATCGCCAGCCAGATCTACTTGTATTGGTCTTCATCTCTCATTCAGCCTTTGGAGGCTTATTTTGTATCGACAGAGCATTTTGTAGCAGCTTGTATTTCTTATCTACTGGGCCATCTGAGGATTATTCCATATCTTCCCTCTATTGTATTGATTCCATGCTTCTCATAATAAAATGTCAGATCTTTGTTTGTGTTTCTATATCTTGAGTATATTGTGATCTTCATATGCTAGACGAATATTGTATGAACACACTTAATAACTAAATAACTCAATAAGTCACCTATACATCATACACAACAGAGTTAGTTAGTGGTTTCAAGAAAAAAAAATTGGCTTGAGATCATTACAGACCCATCCCAAAAACTACCAAACCAAAAGAAAAAGAGTATCAAATCGACCAATAAGAAACCTAGAAGTAAAATCAAGTAATCATCAAGCCAGGAAAAATGACAAAGGGGGTCAAAAAGTGGAAAAAAGGGGCCAAAAAAGTCCATAAATAGAAGTTGACAGCTCATTTTTACCATTGCAATTCGAAAATTAACCAAAAGGAAAAAAAAAACCTTCACTAAAAGAGATGATTTCGGGAGCTTCAGTGGATGAAACAACTTTCTATTTGGACAAAGTACAAATCCCTCGCTCTTACATTTCAATACTTCCTTTATGCATTAGTTTTAGGTTTTGAGGGGGCATGCTCTCCTAAAAAGAGAGGCCCTGCATGTATGTAGGTTTTCCAAGGATAGCCTGCATATGTACTCGGGTAGAAAACAATAAGCCCACATACATACACAGTTGTTTCCAATATAGCCTACGTACACCTTTGCAAGATTTGAAAAAAATAAAATGTAGGTACTAACTCCCTTCTATTTTCCATGAAACAAGATGTATGTTCACTGGAGGGAGAGGGAGCATGAGGACATTGATATCTTGGTCGAAGAGGACCCTATACCCATAGTCACACGAAAATAGTGTGGGCTATCGAAGTTCTTCCAGTGTCTGTTCATGAGGGCACAACCTAGATTGCTCAATGTTCTTGTGGAGTATTGCCACCTGGACACAGAGGTATTTATGATAGAGGGTCAATCACCGAACCCCACAAAAGAGGATATCTACTTCTTGGCTGGCCTCTCGAGGAGAGGGGAACTAGTTAACTTGAAGACATTTCCCCCTGGGCCTTTCAACATCGAGGATTATATCTGGATGCACTGCGAGGCCGACATTGAGAAGGTAGTTTCTCATGTGTCAATTCATAAGACCACTAATTTATCTTTGTGTGTGATCTTACCATTGATCGGGTGGATTACTGGATCTGCAGCCCTACATCAGGCCTCCCAGGAACACATGCATTATGTCATTCAGTGTTTGGAGGCACACATTTTTTACTAGAGTACGACCATGTTTATGTGCATGCAAAGACAACTAACAGAGTATCGGAAGCATACGATTTTTTTTCCTTCTTCTTCAAGAGGGTGCCCAGTCTCAATCCCAGAGAGATTGTACGGGGGCATGTGGCCTCCTTCCTAGAAGTATGCATATGGGCAGCATTGTTTCCATGACAGGGTGGAGGGAGGACCATAGAGGCCTTCGACAACAATTTTTTTGATTGGTGGGAACGATAGATTCTGGTGATTTAGGATTACCCTTATTCCAGGATCAACTTCACCAGAGATCCAGACATGCCAATGCCTCCCGGCGAGGAGCGAGGAAATATAGGTAAAATGCTTTTAAAGTTATTTAATTTTTAATTGTTTTTATATATATCATTTTTATATGTGTACAAAGTACTGACTCTTTTGTATCTGTTATGTACATATGTGGGACCTGTGCACCCAACGGACTTTGCTAGGACTCGGCGATGTCCTCGACCAGAGGTAGGACCAATAGCAGTCGAAAGAACAACAGTTGTAGGGGGACCCCCAGCCGAAGAGGCTAAGAGAGTTTTGAGATGAGTGGAGTGCAACCTCACTGTGCTCACTCGCATTGTACCTATGGCTAAGATTGAGGATCTCCCACCTTCTACGTAGCCTCATGTAATAGGGGTGCCTTAGACATGGGTCCAACTATTTTTGTGTTTGGCCAATGCCATTGTACACTATGGAAGGGCCAATAGGCCCTGTTCTTAGATAATATAGACCTTTGATGTGTTGAGGTAATGTTTTGTATATGTATTTTTTTAGGGCATAAGCCCAACAATGTATATTGAACATTTTGAGGCATTCACGCCCACCTATGTACTCAACACTTTTTGAGATATATATATATATATTATGTCTTATGGATGACATATTTTTACAAATGTATGTACATGTGTATGTGTGTGCTTATCTTTTTATATGTGTGCAACATGCCAATCTAATATTTGATTTGCTAGAGTATCTGTCATGTGATTAAATCTCCTAGGAACATGGATATATGTAATGTAATCGAAATAATGTTTTAAGAGACGTACCCTAAGGAAACGTTGGTGCAAAGTGGGATCATAAATGTGGTAAACTCCATTTAACTGGGACACAACCATATGAGCATATGGGTAGACCCGAAGGTGGGAAATGCCATGCGACAAAGCGTCACGAAGCAATGTTATCACTGCACTGTATTTAGAAACATTGTTTGTAGTGTCGCCTAGACAAATACCTCTGGAAGATAGCAACTGGCCTCCAGGTGTGAAAATCACCCAAGCTATGGAAGAAAGCCTCCGAGTGTGTCAGATAGCATTGTCCACAAACCCAAAATACACCTCTGATTCACTTGACATCTTCCACAGTGAAAAAAAAACATAAATAACTACACGACCACAAAACAAAAAATACAAATTGTATAAGAAGTTATACATATGTACAAGAAGTAACCCAGGTGACCAACCTAAGAGTAATACTTCTTGAGGTAAAACCCATTTCTAGGCTCCTCCAAGGAATTTCCTTCAAAATCAAACGGACAGTAAGCGCCATTCTTCAAGACCTCTTTCGCAATGAACGGTTTAAACCACATGGATTTGAACTTGCCTTCCCCCAAGTGATCGTTTTCTTTATCATAGAATAGGACGAGATCACCTTCGGAGAAAATACGAGGATGAACAGACTGATCATACTGACACTTGACTCATTGCGTATGAGCCTCATTGGCTAAGGCTGGATCATGACGTTTCTCATTGAGTTGCTCGAGATATGGTAGGTGTTCCTCAAGTGGTGAACTATCTGACAATAATTCTACTGCCGACTTTAAAGAACGAATCTGACACTCAATAGGTAAGATTGCTTCCAGCCCATATACGAGTTGAAAAGGTGAGAAATTGGTGGTGGTCTTCATAGACGTTCAATAGGACCACAATGATGAGTACAACATCAAATGCCAATTTGACTTGGAATAATCGATCATCCGCTAAAGAATATTCTTGAGAGATTTATTCACAACTTCAACATGACCATTCTCTTGTGGGTAATAAGGTGACGAATGTTCTTTCCTAAACCCGAGCTTTAACGTTAAATCAGTCATCATTTTTTTTTGTAAGTGACCGCCATGGTCAGTGACAATCTCTTTCGAGATGCCGAACCTTGCTACTATCTAATTAAAAATGAAAAGAGTCATTTTTTCGCCATCATTGTTAAACGTTGGCATATCTTCGAGGCACTTTGTGAAGTATTCTACTGCTACGATGATATAACGATGCCCCTTGGCTGAGGTTGAGTGACATGTAGTGAAATTAATCCCCCACTTGGTGAAATGACCAACAAAAATGACATAAAACATAGGAGCAGGATGTGCCCACATCTTCCGACAGAAGATCTGGCATGGGTGGCACTTCTTGACCGCCTCAATGCAATCCTTGATTAACGAGGGCCAGAAGTAACATGCACGTAGAATATTTTGGGTTGTTTCCAACCTAGACAAATGACCTCCACATGCTCCAGGGTTGTATCCATGCCTCGACGATACAAAGTGTCATCGAGTATAAGATAGTTACATGCCTGATGTTGAATTTGTCGATGCTCATAATGGGAAGCAGAAGCGGGGCACTTCAAATTCTGGAGATAGACCAGTATATCTCCATACCAGGGGTCCTAAGATGCAATTATAAAAAGATATCCCTTGACAGGCGATTCTTTGGGTGTGATATCACTAGACTCGATTGGAAGTTTAGAAATGAGTTTGGAAAATACCAATGAAATTTTGGATTTCACAGAAACAAAATCCAAGGAAAAATATTGTAAGATGACTATCCATCTACTAATATTTCCGCCAATGACCCGTCGTTTTAACACATATTGAAAAGGGTTCACGAAGGTAATGACAGTGGTCTTGCGAAGCAAAATGTAGTGACGGAACTATTGGATAGCATGAACTGTCACCAAAGGAAGCTTCTCAACATGAGAATATTTGAGTTCCGGCCCAACCATGCCTCGACTAAGGTAGTATGTAACATGATCTTCGAGCATATCATCTTCTTGAACCAAGACCATACCGATGGTTGACTCTACAACAGCCAAATACAACAAGGAATCTTTGTTATAATCAGGAGGTTGGAGCAAAGGGGAAGACATCAAGGCATGTTTCAATGCTTCAAAGGACCATTAAGTAGCTTCATCCCAACATAATGGGACCCCCTTTTTCAAGAGACACATAAACCCTTTAGTGATCTCGATGTAATTCATGACAAAATGCCAAAGAAAATTCGCTTTCCCCTTTAAGCTCTGAAGTTGGGGTATCGTGCACGACGGAGGAAATTGAACTATCACCTCAACCTTGAGAAGATCGACCATGATCCATGTTGTTGAAACAATAAAACCTAAGAGACGACCTGATGTCACACAAACACTGCACTTGTTAGGATTCAAGTGAATCTGATAGTAGCGACATCATTCAAATATTAGTCGAAGATGACCAGGATGATTAGATCTCTTGTGAGAGTGTGATGCTACATCATCAAGATACGCCTCGACTATGTGTCTAAGGTCGTGAAAATAAAATGACATGGCCCACTAAAAGGTAGCTCTAGCATTCTTCAGTCCAAAAGGCATCTTACAATACGAGAACATGCCCCAAGGAAAAATAAAAGTTGTTTTATGTTGGTCCTCAGGTTTGATTTGAATATGATTGTATCCCGAGAAACCATGCATGAACGAAAATACCTCGCAACTTGTGCACTCATTGAAAATATGATCGATGAATGGGGTAGGAAAGTTGTCTTTTGGACATGCCTTATTCAAATCAAAGAATTCCATGCACACGTGGATAGTACATTGTTTCTTGTTAACTGGAGTCAGATTTGACACCCATTCTGTCAACTGTACAAGGTAGATAAAACCAACTTTGAGCAATTTTTCTACTTCTGCCTTAATTGTTGTCGCTTTTTGAGGATTCATCGGACGAAGCTTCTGTCGAACCGAATTGTAATAAGAATAAGTCGTAATTTGATGCTCGACAATTCATGGGTCAATGCCTTGCATTTCCTCGTAAGACCAGGTAAAAACATTGTGGAATTCCTTGAATAACTCAGTGTAAGTTTGAATCTCTTTGGGGGAGTAGTCCGCTCCAACAAAAACATTCTCCACAATGCCAGGTATTTTGGAGATATCTATCGAAATATTTGCAGTGATGCTTTCCATGTTACCCTTAAACTTCGTGCGTAGCCAGAGGATTGATAGGACAAGAATTATCTCCATTCACGGTCGAAAAAAATTCTCCTGCCTCTATTCTCCTTAACTCGGGAAGGAAGTAAGATCTATGATGTAGATCATCCCAAGGTCTATCGGGACCAGTCAATTCCTTGAGAATCACCTCATCGGAGGGAAATACCAGGTATACAAGATCTTGAGTGGAAAGAGAACCTTAAGCCCAAATAGGCTCGAGAACTGGATCTAACTCATGTGGGGATGTCAGATCGGGGTTGGTCGAAGTCTGTTGGACAATGTTGTATGCAACCTCAGCCGCGGACAAGGGAATGGCCATGTCAAGATGCCATGTCCCTTCCATTGAAGATGATGGAGAAGGTAAAGTCCATGGATCGTTAAATTAACTTGTTAGAAACGAGGACACTTGTAGAATTGTAGCCCTAGGTTGGTTGGGAACATCTGATATAAGATTGACATCACCAAAAGGTGGTGGGTAATGAGAAGTTCCCATCAATGATGGAAACAAACCAACGCCTAAGTTGACAGTGTCAGGTTGCAGACTATTAATCATCGGGACCGTGGAAGCCCCCGATGAAGAGTCAGGATGGGAGAAGGACAACTGGTCAATGGTCACAATCTGACCCTCATGTGGAAAACACAAGACCCGAAAAACCATAGAAACCACTACATGCATCTCATAAGTCCAACTCCTTCCTAAGAACAAGTTGTAGTCGAGAGGTGCATCAACAGCTTCAACTTCGACACATGCATTTTTACCTCCCAACTGCATGGGGAAGGAAGAAATAATTCCATGTGGTTTGAACAATCAATCGTCAAATGTCGTAAGCAACATAGGCGACGAAGACAACCTAGGTTGGCCAATGGCCTTCCAACATGCCAACGACATCACGCAATTCAAGGCACCCTCATCAACCACTGTGTGGGCAATGTTCCACCTAAAATATTTCATGGTGTAGGCCACTACTATTTGAAATGCAACGTGGTAAAGAAGACAGGGTTTTAAGTCGATTGGATTAAAAACTATCGCTCTCAGATTACAAGTCTCTGTCAATCCTAAGGCAGACAAAAGAGATTTTCTCTGCAAAGGGAAACTTTGGAGGACTTCCAAAGCAGACATCGTGCAAGGGCTCTATGCCAAATCTTCCACAATGGAGTAATTCTGGGTGACCCTCACGTTTGGATTATGAGAAGCCTTCTTAAACGCACCTTTTGGGATGTGAGTCATCGTTTTGCCCGCCGCCTTCTCAATCTAGAGAGGAATCGGTGGGTTTGTGGCTTCTTTTCCCTTTTCAGCAAATTTCGACATTCCTTAATCTCGTGCCCTGGTCACTATATTTGCTTCGACATTCATCATGTAAATATTTGCATTCGGGTTGTTATTGGTAGGTGCGAGGGATGGGTGTTATTGTTATTGGTAGGTGTGTAGATGGATGTGATGTTTCTGGACCCTCGATGACTTTGATGATGCCAATGTTTTCAATAGTGTTTTCGTGTAATCAGATCTGTTAATGAATAAATTTCACTTGTCCACTCATCTTGGAAGGTTGTCTTGCTATTCTCTTTAGCATGGATGGTTGCATGGTTGTCTTGCTATTCTCTTTAGCATTGATGGTTGCATGGTATACTAGTTGATGTTTATTGGATGTGAATATGTATCTTAATGAACATTTCATTCAATTTGCGCATAATTCAATTGATATAATTATGAGGGTTTATTGATAATAGTCTTCTTGATTTCTCCATTCCATTTAAGATCGATTTGACATCTTGATACCACACTCCATATCCCATAACATAAAATAAGGCACTTGTCCTTTTCAATTCTGCCAAATTTATATGGTAAAAGCCTAAGCAATCCAAATCAGTAATTTGATTTTCAGATCTGTATTAATGTACATATTAGTGCTTTGATGTAAGGGAAATCCTCTTCGGGTGGGAGGAGAGAGAAAAGGACAGTCACTGAGATGAAAATGGATGATGCCCTCAAGTTACCATAAGGTGTGTACTTAATAATTGGACAAAAAACCAGTTTTATTTTATCTCATCTAACTAGTAGTGCAAAATGGCCCTCCATAAGAAAAAGTGTAGAGCGATAGATCAATTCTGAAATGCTTACATGTCGATGTCAACAGGCCTGAGTTTCATTTGAGACACTTACCATTATAACTTCATGCTTTTCCCCCGATGGAACTGACTTAGTGCAGATAGATATATCACGGAAAAATATTGTTGCGAATGTGGAGCTGGAAGCCTTAAATAAAAAAATTTACGGATGTTAATTGAGGCATGCGCTCCCAATACATCGGATAATTAAAAAAAGTTACGGAAATTTATAATACATGGCAAGTGAGAAGGATATATAAAATTTGGATTATAATAATAATAATCTATTTTTAAGGTTACGGTCAAGTCAGCACACCAAATTGGTGTATGAGACCCCCTTGTTTGTGGAACAAGGGATTCCCTTCCCAGGGATTTGACTAGTAAAGTCTACGAAGGTATACATACCCTACCCCCTCTGGATTTGAACCTGTGACCTCTTAAGAGGAAACACATGTTCTTAACCATTAGGCCCACTCAGACTGTATAGAAAGGTACACCGTAAAACAACTCTAAATCCAGCCATGGCTCGCAAAATTTTAATAGTAAAGTGTTTGTTTTATGGTGGTTGGAATTGCCCTTGTGCTATCCTGCACCTTCTTCCACTCATTGAGTTCCAGTGAAGGTAAGATGATGTGGATCATGCATTCAAACAAATATTTTGTGAACTTCTTGTGTATGTACTACGAACATTATATTTAACTTTGTTTGTCTAGACACCGATATAAGTCAGCCTTACAATCACTGAAAAATAAGCAAAGTTATGGTGTAATTAAGGTGCGAATATGCATCTAATCCAAAAAGAAATAACCCATCGGAAGATATTCACCATTAAAATTTCACTGCTTAAATATTTTGCAATCAGCGATCCGTTG
>SNQJ01S0080635.1:31700-56568 GCA_010110895.2 Picea sitchensis | reverse complement strand
GTATATGTGTGTGCTTATTTTTTTATATGTGTGCAACATGCCATTCTAATATTTGATTAGCTAGAGTATCTGTCATATGATTAAATCTCCTAGGAACATGGATATATGTAATGTAATCGAAATAATGTTCTAAGAGACGTACCCTAAGGAAACATTGGTGCAAAGTGGGATCATAAACGCGGTAAACTCCATTTAACTGGGACACAACCAGATGAGCATCTAGGTAGACCCGAAGGTGGGAAATGCCATGTGACAAAGCGTCACGAAGAAATTCTATCATTGCACTGTATTCAGAAACATTATTTGTAACGTCGCCTAGACAAATACCTCTGGAAGATAGCAACTGGCCTCCAGGTGTGAAAATCACCCAAGCTGCGGAAGAAATCCTCCAAGTGTGTTGGATAGCATTGTCCACGAACCCAAAATACACCTCTAATTCACTTAACATCTTCCACAGTGAAAAAAAATACATAAATAACTACACAACCACAAAACAAAAAAGAAAAATTGTATAAGAAGTTATACATATGTACAAGAAGTAACCCAGGTGACAAACCTAAGAGTAATACTTCTTGAGGTAGAGCCCATTTCTAGGCTCCTCCAAGGCATTTCCTACAAAATCAAATGGATGGAAAGTTCCCTTATTCAAGACCTCTTTCACAATGAACGGTCTAAACCACATGGGTTTGAACTTGCCTTCCCACAAGTGATCATTTTCTTGATCATAGACCAGGACGAGATCACCTTCGGAGAAAATATGAGGATGAACAAATCGATCGTACTGACACTTGACCTGTTTCTTATGAGGCTCATTGGCTAAGGCTGCATCATGATGCTGCTCATCGAGTTGCTCGAGATATAGTAGGTGTTCCTCAAGTGGTGAACTGTCTGACAATAATTCTACTACCAACTTTAAAGAAGGAATCTGACACTCAATAGGTAAGACTGCTTCCAGCCTGTGTACAAGTTGAAAAGGTGAGAAATTGGTGGCGGTCTTCATAGACATTCGGTAGGCCCACAATGATGAGTACAACATCAAATGCCAATTTGACTTGGAATAATTGATCGTCCGCTAAAGAATATTCTTGAGAGACTTATTCACAACTTCAACATGACCATGCTCTTGTGGGTAATAAGGTGACGAATGTTCTTTCCTGAACCCAAGCTTTAACGTTAAATCAGTCATCATTTTGTTTTGAAATTGACCGCCATGGTTAGTGACAATCTCTTTCGAGATGCCGAACCTTGCTACTATCTGATTAAAAATGAAAAGAGTCATTTTTTCGCCATCATTGTTAAACGTTGGCATATCTTCAAGCCACTTTGTGAAGTATTCTACTACTACGATGATATAACAATGCCCCTTGGCTGAGGCCGAGTGACATGTAGTAAAATTAATCCCCCACTTGGTGAAATGACCAACAAAAATGACACGAAACATAGGAGCAGGATGTGCCCACATCTTCCGACAGAAGATCTGGCATGGGTGGCACTTCTTGACTGCCTCAATGCAAGCCTTGATTAACAAGGGCCAAAAGCAACATGCACGTAGAATATTTTGGGTTGTTTCCAACCCAGACAAATGACCTCCACATGCTCCAGTGTGATAGTCATTTGAAGTGAGCTCTTCTTTTTCATGGATAAGGCATCGGCAAAGAATGCAATCCATGCCTCGATGATACAAAGTGTCATCAAGTATAATATAGTTACGTGCCTGATGTTGAATTTGTCGATACTCATAATGGGAAGTAGAAGTGGGGCACTTCAAATTCTGGAGATAGACCAGTATATCTCCATACCAGGGGTCCTAAGATGCAATTATAAAAAGATATCCCTTGATAGGTGATTCTTTGGGCGTGATATCACTAGACTCGACCGGAAGTTCAGAAATGAGTTCGGAAAATACCAATGACATTTTGGATTTCACATAAACAAAATCCAAGGAAAAATCTTGTGAGATGACTATCCATCTACTAATATTTCCGTCAATGACCCGTCATTTTAACACATATTGGAAAGGGTTCACAAAGGCAATGACAGTGGTCTTGTGAAGAAAAATGTAGTGACGAAACCATTGGACAGCATGAACTGTCGCCAAAGGAAACTTCTCAATGTGAGAATAGTTGAGTTCCAGCCCAACCAGGCCTCAACTAAGGTATTATATAACATGATCTTCGAGCATATCATCTTCTTGAACCAAGACCATGTCGATGGTTGACTCTACAGCAACCAAATACGACAAGAAATCTATGTTATAATCGGGAGGCTGGAGTAGAGGGGCAGACATCAAGGCATGTTTCAATGCTTCAAAGGAGCATTAAGCAGCTTCATCCCAACATAATGGGACCCCCTTTTTCAAGAGACACATAAACCCTGTAGTGATCTCGGCGTAATTCATGACAAAACACCAAAGAAAATTCGCTTTCCCCTTTAAGCTCTAAAGCTGGGGTATCGTGCACGGGGGAGGAAATTGAACTATCACCTTAACCTTGAGAGGATCGACCATGATCCATGTTGTCGAAACAATAAAACCTAAGAGATGATCTGATGTCACACAGAAACTGCACTTGTTAGGGTTCAAGCGAATCCGATAGTAGCGACATCATTCAAATATTAGTCGAAGATGAGCGGGATGATTAGATCTCTTGCAAGAGTGTGATGCTAGATCATCAAGATATGCCTCGACTATGTGTCTAAGGTCGTGAAAATAAAACAACATGGCCCACTGAAAGGTAGCTCTAGCATTCTTTAGGCCAAAAGGCATCTTACGATACGAGAACATGCCCCAAGGAAAAATAAAATTTGTTTTACGTTGGTCCTCGGGTTTGATTTGAATATGATTGTATCCTGAATAACCATCCATGAACAAAAATACCTCACAACCTGCGCACTCATCGAAAATCATCGATGAATGGGGTGGGAAAGTTGTCTTTTGGACATGCCTTATTCAAATCATAGAATTCCATGCACATGAAAATCATACATTGTTTCTTGTTAACCGGAGTCGGATTTGACACCCATTCTGTCAACTGTATAGGGTAGATAAAACTAGCTTTGGGCAGATTTTCTACTTCTGCCTTAATTGTTGTCTCTTTTTGAGGATTCACCGGACGAAGCTTCTGTCGAACCGACTTGGCATAAGAATAAGTCGTAATTTCATGCTCGAAAATTCGTGGGTCAATGCCTCGCATTTCCTCGTAAGACTAGGAAAAAACGTCGTGGAATTCCTTGAATAACTCAGTGTAAGTTTGAATCTCTTTGGGGGAGTAGTCCACTCCAATGAAAACATTCTCCACCATGCCAGGTATTTTGGAGATATCTATCAAAATATTTGTAGCAATGTTTTCCATGTTACCCTTGGCATAAACTTTGTGCGTAGCCAAAGGATTGATAGGACAAGAATTGTCTCCATTCACGGTCGAAAAAAATTCTCCCGCCTCTATTCTCCTTAACTCAGGAAGGAAGTAAGATCTATGATGTAGATCATCCCAAGGTCTAACGAGACCAGTCAATTCCTTGAGAATCACCTCATCGGAGGGAAAGACCAGGTATACAGGATCTTTAGTGGAAAGAGAACCTTGAGCCCAAATAGGCTCGAGAATCGGATCTAACTCATGTGGGGGTGTCATATCGGGGTTGGTCGAAGTCTGTTGGACAATGTTGTATGCAACCTTAGCCGCGGACAAGGGCATGGCCATGCCAAGATGCCTTGTCCCTTCCATCAAAGATGATGGGGAAGGTAAATTCTATGGATCGTTAAATTAACTCGTTAGAAACGAGGACACTTGTAGAATTGTAGCCCTAGGTTGGTTGGGAACATCTAATATAAGATTGACATCACCGAAAGGCGATGGGTAGTGAGAAGTTCCCATCAATGATGGAAACAAACCAACACCTAAGTTGACAGTGTCAGGTTGTAGACTATCAATCATCGGGACCGTGGAAGCCCCCGATGAAGAGTCAATATGGGAGAAGGACAACTGGTCAATGGTCACAATCTAACCCTCGTGCGGAAAACACAAGACCTGAAAAACCGTAGCAACCACTACATGCATCGCATAAGTCCAACTCCTTCCTAAAAACAAGTTGTAGTCAAGAGGTGCATCAACCGCTTCAACTTCGACACACTCATTTTTACCTCCCAACTGCACGGGGAAGGAAGGAATAATTCCATGTGGTATAAACGATCGATCGTCAAATTTCGTAAGCAACATAGGCGACGGAGACAACCCAGGCTGGCCAATGGCCTTCCAACATGCCAACGACATCATGCAAGTCAAGGCACCCTCATCAACCACTGTGCGGGCAATGTTCCACCTAAAATATTTCATGTTGTAGGCCACTACTATCTGAAATGCAACGTGGTAAGGAAGACAGGGTTTTAAGTCGGTTGGATAAAAAGCTATCGCTCTCAGGTCTACCGATCCTAAGGTAGACAAGAGAGATTTTCTCTGCAAAGGGAAACTTTGGAGGACTTCCAAAGAAGACATCATGCAAGGGCTCTATGCCAAATCTTCCACAATGGAGTAATTCTAGGTGACCCTCGCGTTTGGATTATGAGAAGCCTTCTTAAACGCACCTTTTGGGATGTGAGTCGTCGTTTCACCCACCGCCTTCTCAATCTAGAGAGGAGTTGATGGGTTTGTGGCTTCTTTTCCCTTTTCAGCAGATTTCGACATTCCTTAATCTCGGGCCCTGGTCGCTATATTAGCTTCGACATTCATCATGTAAATATTTGTGTTCGGGTTGTTATTGGTAGGTGCGAGGGATGGGTGTTATTGTTATTGGTAGGTGTGTGGATGGATGTGATGCTTCTAGACCCTCGATGACTTTGATGATGCCAATGTTTTCAATAGTGCTTTCGTGTAATCAGATATGTTAATGAATAAATTTCACTTGTCCACTCATCTTGGAAGGTTGTCTTGCTATTCTCTTTAGCATTGATGGTTGCATGGTTGTCTTGCTATTCTCTTTAGCATTGATGGTTGCATGGTATACTAGTTGATGTTTATTGGATGTGAATATGTATCTTAATGAACATTTCATTCAATTTGCGCATAATTCAATTGATATAATTATGAGGGTTTATTGATAATAGTCTTCTTGATTTCTCCATTCCATTTAAGATCGATTTGACATCTTGATACCACACTCCATATCCCATAACATAAAATAAGGCACTTGTCCTTTTCAATTCTGCCAAATTTATATGGTAAAAGCCTAAGCAATCCAAATCAGTAATTTGATTTTCAGATCTGTATTAATGTACATATTAGTGCTTTGATGTAAGGGAAATCCTCTTCGGGTGGGAGGAGAGAGAAAAGGACAGTCACTGAGATGAAAATGGATGATGCCCTCAAGTTACCATAAGGTGTGTACTTAATAATTGGACAAAAAACCAGTTTTATTTTATCTCATCTAACTAGTAGTGCAAAATGGCCCTCCATAAGAAAAAGTGTAGAGCGATAGATCAATTCTGAAATGCTTACATGTCGATGTCAACAGGCCTGAGTTTCATTTGAGACACTTACCATTATAACTTCATGCTTTTCCCCCGATGGAACTGACTTAGTGCAGATAGATATATCACGGAAAAATATTGTTGCGAATGTGGAGCTGGAAGCCTTAAATAAAAAATTTAACGGATGTTAATTGAGGCATGTGCTCCCAATACATCGGATAATTAAAAAAAAGTTACGGAAATTTATAATACATGGCAAGTGAGAAGGAATACCATTGTTATAGATGAATTCAAATTTGATGGATTATATAAAATTTGGATTATATAAAGGTACACCGTACAACGACTCTAAATCCAGCCATGACTCGCAAAATTTTAGTAGTAAAGTGCTTGTTTTATGGTGGTTGGAATTGCCCTTGTGCTATCCTGCACCTTCTTTCACTCATTGAGTTCCAGTGAAGGTAAGACGATGTGGATCATGCATTCAAACAAATATTTTGTGAATTTTTTGGGGCACAATTAATGATCTTTTAATCTTATTTAACCTTAAACCCTAATCTGATGGCTATGTATTGAAGATGCTGGCATATTCTTAGTGGCCCTCCAAAATCAATGAGTCAGGTTTATTATTCATAACTTTCTTACATTTATCAAGGCATCAGTTAACATGTTTACTTTTTAACATTTACCTAATCACATTAAAAAATTACTGTAAGGATACGTAAATGTTCACGTTTAAATGATTAAGTAGAATTAAACAATGCAGCCAAAAACACAGACTGATTACGAATTACCACATACATTTTATATTGGAGGCACAGTTTTTCAGCCGATACCTTTTGGCGTTCTGAATTAGCGGCTGTGCTAGTGTATGTACTATGAACATTATATTTAACTTTGTTTGTCTAGACACCGATATAAGTCGGCCTTACAATCACTGAAAAATAAGCAAAGTTATGGTGTAATTAAGGTGCGAATATGCATCTAATCCAAAAAGAAATAACCCATCGGAAGATATTCACCATTAAAATTTCACTGCTTAAATATTTTGCAATCAGCGATCCGTTGATAAATTATCAGTGCTAGACCTAAGCACTAGCAGCCAAATAGATCAGGCAGCAAAAATTGCAAGTACTGAAGAACCATCTCTGAAGCAGTAAAAAATTGTCTGCATTACCAATTGTCCTGTGTCATTGCAAACATGGCTCAAATATCAATTTTGCATTGAGGAATCAGAGATTATGGGTAGTGCTTAAACAGGAAGCCCAGTAATGGAGTAAGGAAAACACTTTGTCGAACAAGCACCTCTCTTATACAACGTTTCTTTGAAATTGAAGTCGCAGCATCAGCAAAGCACAATCCCTATAAAATAAGCAAAGAAAAAATATCACTTGCAAACAGACTTTATACAACTGATTTTCAACAACTATTGCAAAAAAATAGAAATATGGACAGAAAGACTAAACGACTGACTTTAATTCTTCTTCAATGTAGCCTGTGAAACGCTCAAGTTTAATAGTCCACTCGGGAGCACCCCTTATTCTGCATTGAGCAGCATAAACTGCAGCTGCAGCGATAAATGATGGGGAATGTCTCATCTCCATTTCACTCAAACTCAAATTGGCAAGGCAGAATGCAAGATTTTTCTCCTGTGGTAATATGTACAAATTTGTTAGAAAACAAGAACTAAATAACAGTAAAAGTTCTGACTTCATGCTCAAATAAGGGAGGATGATGCCATGCCATACCTCTTCACCAGAGTCAGCCTCTTTGATAAAACGTCTAACGTAATCGACGGGTGTTGGAATTGTAATTTTGTAATCCAGTGCCCTCAGCATTACTTGTTCCTGCCACCAATAACAAGTACCAGTCAATATGGATGTCCAGTTAATCTAATAAATGTTTGCTTGTCCAAGCATGCTGGGGACTACAGAATCCATGGAATATATGAATGTACAGTCAGCGCCAGTAAAGAAAAGTCAAAATGTCATGGAAGCAACACATCATAAAACCAATTATCAATACTTCTATCCCCTTACCGTTCGAATTACTTCTGAAAGTAAGAATCTACGCCCTTCAAATTGATGTACCTGTAACCAGAAACCATCTCAAGGGCAATTAATTATTGAGCTTTTTACATTGGGACAACACATTGCACAACAGAATGGATCCCACCTTTTTTGGCCAAACTTCCTCATACTTGGAAGCCACAAACAATGCTGCGACAGCAAATATTTGCCAATTCTCTTCACTAATCTCTGCAACAGAACAATATCTATCAAGTAGATTCTTGGAAAGTTGATATGTGACCTCTAACATCTCTCCCTTCTCTTGCATCTGAAAGGGAAAATAAAATCTCCTGAATCATATCTTCAATAACAAAATAATTACGTAAAAAGATACAAGTAAATAACAATACGTACAGATCTTAAATAATCGGACATTCGAGCTCTGAACTCCTCATTGATGTTCGTTTGTATTGGCACGGAGTCTGGAGGCAAACGACTCCTATTCTGAATTTAAGGACAAAGAGGCATAAATCATAAATGACGAACAGGAAAAAATATGATACCACTCTCAACACGAAATCCAAATGGTTACCTTATCTTTAACATGGTCCTCCACTACAAGCTGATTAGAGACGACTCCTGCATCAGTGTCCTGCATAGGCTGGCTTTGAATGTTGAACTGAGGAGCTTGTTTCCGGCTCCTACTTTCATAGTTTGCCCTTCTTTCCATTCCCCAATTCGGTTGGTCAATGCTCATGGGTTGAGGCCCTTGTGGAATTTCCCTCCTAACTCTCTGCAATTGGAAAAAAAAAACTCATCTTCCGTAAACTACACCAGTTATTTCACAGTTCATTGACAACGTGCAATTGCACTGGTATATTGTATCTCTTAAAACAGATATACAGCATACTAAACTAAAAATTGTCTTAACGCTAAAAAACGCTACTTTTTTCATAGCCAGGACTCAGATTATCAAAAGCATTAGCTTGAAAAAAACTGTTATCAAAAAGTCCCCTAGTTGGAACATATTTGGGCCAGCCTCTGGATTGGCAAAGTGTCATGTTGAAGATAGAGATATGATATAGTAAAAGAACAACCTCTCTTGGACATTGTTGCAAATCATTCTGGACTGGCATAACTCTGGCTCTAGTTCTTGGACGAAGTACTGTATTTCCAGGAATAGGCCGTATTACTGATGTCCCTCTACTTGAGCAGTCTCTCCTATGCCGCTTCTTTTCATGTGCTGGCCCTCCTTTTTTGATAACCTCTGCTTGAGTTTGCTAAAACATTTCAAAGTATAAATATTGATAAATTTATTCAAATTTAATCACAACACAAAACAAAATCAAGTTTGCCTTACCTAGCACTGCCAGAACTGCATGGCCTCCTTTGAGTTCAATTATAAATACCAATTACTCTATCCAATATTTCAAGAAAACAATAAAAAGGGATTTGAGTTTACCCTAGCATCATAGCCACTTCCTGACATCACTTCAGTAGGAGCAACAGATGTAGTTGTTATATCAGATCGGTGTAGTTGTCTATGTGCCATGGAGCCCCTAACACAAAATAACGGATTATTGATCAACCCTTCATAGTTTCAGTATAAAAGAGTTCAAACTTATGCCCTCATGACTTCAAGAAAAGTCTAAACGTTGTGAGGGATTGAGGGATTACGTGTCTGTAAAATTGAAAGAAGTAATCACATGAATGTTGTTTGTTAACTAAACCTACGGGACTGTGTTAGTTAACATTTAGTTTATTTTCTATTATTTAGTTACAGAGACTAACCGTCTCCCTTCTTTCAGCTATTTCTATAAAGTCCATACTTTAAACATGAATAAAACACTTACTACTATGGAGTTTATTTTTTTTAACTCCATGCTATTTTGTCAGGATCCTCTGTTGTTGTGGGACATTTTTTCTTTGTAAATTTCCTGCCGCTGATCTGGAAATTTCTTTCTAGTTTTAAAAATCCCCGTTCTTTCTTTATAAATTTTCTGCCCCTGTCGTTGGTTCAGAAGTGCAGATCGAAGATTTTTCTATTGTTTCGAAGTGCCAAAATCCCGCTCTGTATTGATCACTGGAAAAGCAGAACCGGTGGAATCGTCGAAGTGATCAGAGATCTTGAACTCTGTAGCGTACTCTGCCAAGGAAAATCACTATTGCCAGTGTGTGAAAGATCTGTTGGGTGCGATATGGTTCTTTGTGACTGAAAGAAGATACAGGGAGTCACTGTTAGCAGTCTACATAGCCGTTGTTCAACAACCAAAGTCGAAGTTGTGCTTGTTGTGAGATTTTTTTAATTCTTTGCAAGTGGAATTTCACTTACACACAGATTACACATTAGTTTATAATGCATTCATTAATATCGATTGTGGGAGTAGTGCTCTCTGAACAAGAAAATAATCAAGAATGGTTTCGGAAAATCAAAAATACTCTTATTTTTAATGATTTATGGGAGGAAATTTGTGAAGGCAAGGATGACAATGAGCCAGAGCAACCTACAGATGCCAGACAACTTGCAATTTGGAAGAGTAAAGATAAAAAGGCACATGCTTTAATTTTTGTCTTGGTCACTGAAGAGGTAAGTAGACATATTCTTTCCAGCACCACAACGTTTAAAGCATTATAGAAATTAAAAGATCTTTATGACTCCCATTCAGAGCTGGAAATTATACAATTGTTGATGAAGTTGTTTAATCTGGAACTGAAAGATAATAATCCCATGAAGTTAACTTCCGAAATTAAAGCTCTTTTTCATGATATTGACTCAACTGGTGTCAAAGTTGATTTACAACTCACTGTGTTTATTAAATCCCTATATCCTACCTATTCACACTACTTAGAGTCTCTTCAAGCTAGTGGACAAATGAAAAACATGACTTTTGATATTCTTGTAGATAAAATTGTTGAAAGAGAGAAAGCTTTTGGGAAGAAGGAATCTTTTTCCACTTCCACAGTTGAGACTTTGTGTCTTGCACATAAAGAGCAGAAACCTAGAGGAGAGTCTGCTAGATTTAACCATGGTAGGAGACCATTTAGAGGCCGGGGGGGTCATTATCATCAAGGAGACAGAGAACAAGATGATAGACATCAAAAACATTTTTAAAATGATAAACAATCTCTTAAGTTCTATATTTTTGACAGTTTTTCGGGTCCTGAACTTCGGAGCCGTTTTGAGGCCCTAAACAATGTTTTTTGGATTATCTTTAATTGATATTTATGTCATGAATTTTTTTTCAATAGTTGTACTCCTTGGATAGATCTTTCCAACGGGCTATCGTACGCCTAAAACGGAGATCGTATGGAAAAGTTATGACCCCGGGAAGTTGATGTATTGACTTACCCAAACGGGGCCCACATGACTTTTGGTGCTTCATCTCCTAGGGTTAGGTTTTTGGATGTCTAGGGTTTTTGACATTCCTGTTTAGTGTAAAAAGACCTTCAGAGCCTCATTGTAACCACCTTCTTGCGAATGCGAGTAGCCGTCACATCTCTTCTTAGAGATAAGCTCCCACCATTCTAGTGAGTCTTTCACTTTGTATGTTTACAATCTCTATACATTTCTTTCATTAATAGAAACCGTGTATTATTGTATCTATGTGTTTATGGTTGCATCTCTGATACATTTATGTTATATTATTGGATATCCGCAATATCTCTGTGCATTTCTTTATTATATCTCCTCTCTCATTTTGTGTTGAAAATAATCTAGATCAATGGTATTAGAGAAGGCTCCTCTTGATCGTTTTTCAGTGCATGTCCCCGACGAGGTCCGAGTATAGCAAGTTGGGTCTCTAGTTTGTCTCTCTTGAAGACAATCGCTCTCGCACGCCCAAGAAACCCTCCATGGCAGAAGAAAAGAAAAAAATGGAGTAGACGATCCTATCAATCTATTGATTGAGCAAGCTCTCACGTGATAGAGGGACAAAATGATGTCAACGTCTGTCGATAGCAACAAACGCATATTCATCAAACAACCACTTTGGAAGCACCTCTCCTTTCAAGCTACAAGTTAATTTTGATATTCTCGTATTTGAAGGTCAGATAGATGCAGATGCCCTAGACAAATGGTTAAATCTGTTAGAAGGTCATTTCTTTGTTCATAATTTTTCCGATAGGGAAAAGATCACCTTCGCACTCCTTAAAGATCTCCCCCATGTCAAACATTGGTATGAAACTTACTGGGAGAAAAGTTCCACAGAGGAGTCTGGAATATATGAGGTCGAGCCCACTTGGGATTTTTTTGTGGATGCGGTAAAGGAACAGTATTACCTTGTTGGAAACTATGAGTACTAGTACATGAGATGGACCACACTGGGACAAGAGAGGGGCCAAGCAGTTTTCGAGTTCACCAATACCTTCCATCCCTTATGCACCAAGTTGGGTATCAAAGACTCTGAACTACATTTGGTTCTAAAATACTGTGGGGCTCTACACAGATACATCCAAACTGAAATGGATTTTTTGGACATCTCATCACTCGGTGTTTCTTATCGATATGTTGTTAAAATCGAGCAGAAATTTAAGCACCAGAACAAACGGGAGTTCAGGTCTGCAAATCCACAACAACCAAAGTATGACAAAGACAGACCTAACAAACAGTCTCCCGAAAACCAGTTCAAGCCATAGGAAAAGAAGGGTCACAGAAAAACAAAGAAGGACACTACAAAATGGTGCGATTTCCACAAAAACCCCTGGCACAACACTGAGGAATGTCGCTCAAAATAGTCATTGTTGGTCAATATCAAAGACAAGGACACGAAGCCTGACTCGGAATCTGATTCTGAAAATACTGGTAAAAGACAGATCATCGATGCAGACCCCACTGCTATTGTCATGACCGTAGCAATTCAACCAAAAGAACCAATAGATCCTGAAGATGGGGAGTGTCTTTTTCATTCACAGATGTGGGTGAAAGGGACCCCACTGCATTTTATTGTTGATAGCAGAAGCCAAAAGAACCTCATCTCAGCATAGGTCATCAAACAATTGGGATTGTCGACAACACCACACCCATAGCCATACAGCATCAGGTGGCTTCACCAAGGACGAGATCTTCGTGTCAGCGAGAAGTGTTGATTGTCATACGGCATCCAGCCCTTTAAGGATGAGGTATTATGTGATGTTGTCCCATTGGATGTATGTGATGTTCTCTTGGGCCAACAATATATGTGAAAGCACCATGATGTTTATGAATCTCGGCCCCGTAGTATCATTGTTACTTTGGGGGGTCATCTCTACAGAATACCAAAGGTAGTTCCAACTATTGTCCCGCCTAAACAGTGTCGCAAGGTCGTATCTCATACCACAAAATTCATCTTCTTCACAATTTGTTCAAAGGGTGAACAGAAGGATACTACAACCACTACAGCCTCGGCCCAAGCACCTTTTATCCAACAGAAGCAGGGCAACAAGATTGCATAAAAGTGTAAAGATTTATTCTACACACAGGCACCTCATGTAGCCAGACTGGTTAAAAATGTCCAACCCTTCCATCCACATGTTCGTGACAACCTTCAACAAGCTAAGTAGCGCAACTTCCCCAACAAGGCAAGGAGCTCATCAAGATGCAGATTCAACAAACGTTTTTCCCTCTCCCCCGGGCACTCAACGCAATGGAGACCATTGCTTCCTGAGGGAGGATTGATCTAGGTGGATATCGGTGGCCACCCACCTTTTCCAATTGGATCAAAACCGTTTTCTGGCAATTTGGTAATTTACTATTTTTGGCAGTTTTTCGGGTCCTGAACTTCCGGAGCCGTTTTGAGGCCCTGAACGACGTTTTTTTGGGTATCTTCCAATTGAAAATTTTCAACATGAAATTTTTGTCAATGGTTATAGTCCTCAGATAGATATTTCCAATGGGCTATCGTACGCCTAAAATGGAGATCGTATGCAAAAGTTACGACCCTGGGAAGTTGATGTACTGACTTACCCAAACGGGGCCCACATGACTTTTGGTGTTTCATCTCCCAGGGTTAGGTTTTTGGATGTCTAGGGTTTTTGACATTCTTGTTTATTGTAAAAAGGCCTTCAGAGCCTCATTGTAACCACCTTCTTCTGAATGCGAGTAGCTGTCACATCTCTTCTCAGAGATAAGCTGCCACCATTCTAGCGAGTCTTTCACTCTGTATTTTTACAGTCTTTGTACATTTATTTCATTAATAGAAATCGTGTATTACTGTATCTCTGTTTTTATGGTTGCATCTCTGATACATTTATGTTATATTATTGGATATCCGCTATATCTCTGTGCATTTCTTTATTATATCTCTGCTCTCATTTCGTGTCGAAAATAATCTAGATCGGGAAGACACTTGGATTTTAGATACTAGAGCCACTTGCCATATAACCTTCAGAAGAGATTTTTTTGAGACATTCAGTAATCACATTGATGGAATAGTTTATTTTTCTGATAAGTCTCAGTTAAATCCTTCAGGAATTGGATCTATTCGACTTCTCTTACCAGGACTCGTTGATTATATTTTGCATGATGTTCTTTACATTCCTCAATTAAAAAGAAATCTGATGTCTCTCATACATATCAGGCAGCAAAGACATTATATACATATGTTTGATGGTATAATTGAAATAAGAAAAGCAATTGTTCAAGTGATTGTTATGACCGGTGTGGAAGAAGACAAACTTTTAAAACTTAAAGAGACATCATCTTTTCCATCTAATTGAACTCTTTTGGCTCATCATAGTGATACTTTGTCTTCCAGCTTGTTGTGGCATGTTCGTTTTGGTCATATTAATTATGATAGTATCCAAATTATGAAAAAGCAAGGTATTCAAGGGCTTCCTACTATTCCAAGAAAGCTTTCTCCATGTAATGCTTGTATTTTAGGCAAGCATTGTAAACAACCTTTTTATGGATCTACTTCTTGAGCTTCCAAGAGGTTAGGTCTCATACATTCTGATTTATGTGGGCCCATGTCTATTCAATCTGCAAATGGTAATAAATATCTGTTGACTTTTATTGATGACTACACCATGATGTGTTGGGTTTATTTGTTGAAAGAGAAATCTCGGTTTTTTGCAACTTTTAAAAATTTTCATTTATGGATTACAAATGAAACTCAACTTAATATCGGCACTCTACGATCAAATAATGGTGGAAAATACACCTCTAATACATTTGAAAAGTACTTGCAGGATAATGGTATTAAACATCATACCATTGTCCCTTATACTCCACAACATAACAGTGTAGCAGAGCACATGAACAGAAATTTGCTTAATATGGTAAGGTCAATGATGTTTTTTCAGAATGTCAGGTTGATGTTTTGGGGAGAAGCAGTACTTTGTGTCATTTATATTCGCAATCAATGTCCTTCTACTACCATCAATAATAAGTCCCTTATGAATTGTGGTATAATCGTCTTCATGTTATTCAACATTTCAGAGTTTTTGGTTCTCCATGTTATGATTTAATTCCTAAACAACAACGCGACAAATTGGTTGCAAGAAGTCGCAAATATCTTTTCTTGGGGAATTCTAATACCTCCAAAGCTTATCGATTGTATGATGAGGAAAACAAGAAATTTGTTGTTTCAAGAGATGTTGTTTTTCTTGAATTTGCTAAAGATACTTCTACTATTGATAGGCAGCTCAATCATTTGGATAGATTCTCTTCCAAGAAGTTTTATTATGAATCGGATAATGATCTTCCACGGGGGATTCATATTCTAGACCAGTCTATGGATTTTCCTTCAACAACACCAGACAATGAGACAGAAATGTTTTTTATGATAATAATGTTTCTGTAGAAGAACAATTGGTTGATAATAATGTTCATACTGAGGAAAAATTGCACGATAATAATGGTCCTGAAGAACCTATTTCAAATACTCTTGAAATTGAGCAAACATTGCAGCAATCAGTACACAAATCAACACAAACCAAGACAATGCCAAAATGTTATGATGAATATGAGTTAAACTTTTCTGTTGTTAATTGATGTAGGAGCATCGCTCCACCTCAGTATGTGCCAGCTGATTAGCACGATTGGTGCACATTCAAGGAAGGGAGACGCATTGCCCTCTCAATTTTTCCTTTGAAATCTAAATCATGATTAAGGAAATAAATGTTGACAGGTTGGAAGAGCCAAGTTTAGCCTTCGCACAAGTGGTAGATGAGGTTGCCATTAAGTGTTTGATGGTAGGAGGGATTTTTATCCGATTCAGATGATATTTCCATCATTGTAATTTGCCTCGTTAGTTAGGCATTTTAAATGGTGATTAGACACCACTAGCTTAGCTTGGAGGGAAGCTCGTTGAGCCCCTCTTATATAAATCCTTGTATTGTATGGTCGGTAGAGGCTGCTGGAGTTTGATGAAAAATCATTGTAAGCTGAGTTGGATATTGATGAGAGTCGATACTCAGTCATAGTTCAGACTCATATATTGTAATGGACATTCCACCATTAATAGAAAAAGAACAGATTTTCTTGTTTGTCAATTTGTGTGTAATGGATTCTTAGTATTGAATGTCGTTCATATGCATTATATTGTAGATGTATGCTCCTCTGTAGGGATAGAATTATAATCTTCTATCTGTGAGTGTTTTGGATTAATTATGGTTCTTTAGGTTAAGCGCAAGAAGTGCATGACAGAGAGTTGAAAATCTGTGAGCCAATTCAAGGAGTGTGTGTCTAAACTCATTTGAGTCAGAATAGAAGCTATCAGGAGGGCATACCAGGATAATTCATGGAATCAAAGGGGAGTTTCAAGGTTGTTGAATACCTTGGAAAGGAAGACCGTGCAGAAGAAAACGTAGCGCAGAGTTACTGAATGCTCTGTAGGACTCTGCCAGGAGGGTATTGAGCAAGTGCGAGTGTGCATAGAACCAACACATTTTAGAGTATTGGAGACGTTGAGAGAACCCCAGGGTTGTTGAACACTGTGAAGAAGGAAGAATTTGCAAGTGTGCATCATCCAAGGAAAGGAGATTCCTTAATACTTTTGGAAGGGCTCAGGGAGAAGCCGCCAGAAGGTTTAAACGAGTGCAAGGAGTGTGCCAAGGACAAAGTAAGTTCATATTACAAGCTTAGGAGGAAGAGCATTGAGCTGACAGGAGAGCACTGGAAAGTTTGTAGAAGGACACAGGAGAACTGAGAACCTTGAAGGTTTCAAGTTGAGAAAAATCTCAGAAGAGCTAGTGCAGGATTCTGCAAGGAGTGCAGAAAAAGGCCAAGAACGATCTAAGTCTCGGGCAGAAGAAAAGTGCTAAGTGTCAGTAAGGAGGAAGGACTCGCTGAAGTCCCAAAGGAAGGAATAATTGTCCATCGTCGGGAGGAGACAGGTGGCAAGAGATCAGGAGATCTAGGAGTTGGAGCTCCAGGAGGTTTACCAAGAGAAAACAGAAATATTCGTGATGTCGCGAAGAGCAGTTTGAATCCAGAATGTTGTATCTGGAAGGATGCATGGAAGAGATCTGCACATTTCGGAGGAGTAGTACTCCGAACGTTTGTCGACAAGGGGAGAGCCAGATCGTCGAATCTTGGAAGAGTGGAGTAGATCTTAGTCGTTGATCGCCAGGAGGTACGTGGCATTAGATCATGGAGTCCGAAGTCTGAATAGACCACAATCGTGGATCTAAAGGAGGGACGGGGACCGTTGATCCTCACGTCGTTTGAGTTCACCGATTCAAAGTTCAGGAACGTCAGAGTTGGTTGTTTTAGAAAGAGATAAATCTCGAAGCCCGAAGAATTGTTGTGGTTGAGCCCCAGGACATAGCTCGAGATCATATGATAAGAAGGGCCTAGCATGAATAACTAGTGTCGCCGCCAACTTTCTTCAAGGGGCCAAGAGGAGAGTCATGGGGTTAAGGGGACCCGCACTTTGGAGAAAGAGGGACCTGTGTTAAATTCAAATTGGGTTCTAGAAAGGAGTCGAAGAGTCAATTCGACTCAGGTGTTCAAACGATCCTATACCAGGAGTTCGAGCAGACCCGAAGGAGAGAAGCGGGGGGTTGCACCAGAGTGATATCATAGCCTGAATTCGCCTGAAGACAGCAAGTGAAGGGAGTCAGAGTGTGATACTCTATGGAAATTGTTGCAAGGTGTGCAGTAGATGGTAAGCAGCCAGGTGGGCTGCAGGTGAAGTAAGATGGTCGTTGGAGGTCATAATAATGGTCGAGGAGACTACCCGCAGAGAAGCAAAGCAGAGATGGACAAGGAGCTCATTGAAATCCGAGCAGAGATGGAGAAGCTAGCATTTAAGATGCAGCAGGAGGCAAAGGTATGTTGGAGATACGAGTGGCCTTTGAAAAGGACAGCTAAGTGGCATGTTCGGAAGTTGTTGTCCAGAAGGCAGCAACAGGTTTTAAAGAGATGGTTGATATATGCTGAAAACCCAAACGACGAGGGAAAGAGATCTGGCAGAGGTCTCGTATATTTTTAGGTGAGCAATGAAAAGGGATCAGTTGATCTCGTAGACTGCCAGGAGGGTAGAGGACACATCCTAATTTTCCAGGCGGGAAAGGGAGAAGAGATGAGCTCAGCTAAGATTTCACATTAGCAAGGGGTGTTGACAGATGGGGAGGAGGAAGAATAAAGGCCTCATCCATATGAATATTCATGCGAAAGTGCAATCCCCATGAATGAAGATGATGACAAGTTGGAAACTTCTCTCACATAGGAGAAGGATGATAGGAGCGTTCTGGTCATTGGGGGAATCCAAATATTTTTTCCAAGCAGCCTAGGAGAGGCTATCACAGGTGTTGTAGATGAAATTGAAGGATAGTGAGTTGATATTGTCATCGAGGAGCAGGTACTGAAGTCTACCCCAATGGAAGAGGAGCACCCAGTTGAGTCACTCACTCAGTGGGAGATGGAATTGAAGATGTTGTAGGATTGGTTGAGAAGTATGGAACCAGAAGGTGGTTGCCATGATATATCCATGCGAGAAGAGACATGCCAGCATGAGTTGCAGTTGGAGGAAGTTGGAATGGGACCAGTCAAAGAACTGACGGGAGTTAGTTTGTTGGAGGAGGTAGTTGAACAACATTTTGGTAAGGGGACTGCAGAATTGGAGTCTATAGTAGAGTATCTATTCAACATCCAAGAGATGAAAGTAGCGTGGGAGTTCAAGATGATCTATCCATAGGGTAGCATGAAGATTTTCGATCGAGCCGATTGCACAAGTAAAACTAGTTGATGGAGCTATTGGAAGAGGCGATACGAGAGATAAGGGAGATGATGTTAAGGTCAATGGAAGAAGTTGTCAACAAGGAGAAGTTGGACAGAGGAGAACCTGTAGGAGTAGAAGAGAGGATGTAGAAGAAAAAACAACGAAGCAAAGGAGCAAGAGGACAGCTCTAGGAAAAAGTTTGGGATCCAAGAGGATTTCAACAGAGCTGGGAAGCTCATGAGTAGGAGCTCATGAATTTTCGTAGTCGTGGAGTATGATGCAGGATCATCACTCCACCTCAGCATGCATCAATTGATTAGCACGATTGGTGCACATTCAAAGAAGGGAGAGGCGTCGCCCTCTCAATTTTTCCTTTGAAATCTAAATCATGATTAAGGCAATAAATGTTGACAGGTTGGAAGAGCCAAGTTGTGCCTTCGCAGAAGCTGTAGATGAGGTCGTCATTAAGTGGCTGATGGTGGAGGGATTTGTATCCGATTCGGATCATATTTCCATCATTGCAATATGCCTCATTAGTCAGGAGTTTTGAATGGTGATTAGACACCACCAGCTTAGCTTGAAGGGAAGCTCGTCGAACCCCTCTTGTATAAATCCTTGTATTGTATTCCCGGTAGAGGTTGTTAGAGTTTGATGAAAAATCATTGTAAGCCGAGTTGGAGATTGATGAGAGCCGAGACTTAGTCATAGTCCAGAATCATATATTGTAATTGACATTCCACCATTAATAGAAAAAGAACAGATTTTCCTATTTCTCTATTTCTGTGTAATGGATGCTTAGTATTGAATGTTGTTCATATGTGTTATACTATAGATGTATGTTAGAAATCATTTGCATGGATAGAATTATAATATTCTATCTGTGAATGTGTTGAATTAATTATGGTTCTCTAGGCTAAGCGCAAGGAGTGTGCGACAGAGAGTTGAAACTCCATGAGCCAACACAAGGAGTGTGTGTCTGAAATCATTCGAGTCAGAAGAGAAGCTGCCAAGAGGGCGTACCAGGATAATTCACGGACTTGGAGGGGAGTTTCAAGTTTGTTGAATACCTTGGAAAGGAAGTCTGCGCAGGAGAAAATGCAGCACAGAGTTGCTGAACACTCTGTAGGACTCTTCTAGGAGGGCATTGAGCAAGTGTGAGTGCGCATAGAACCAACACATTTTGAAGTGTTGGAGATGTTGAGAGAAACCTAGGGTTGTTGAACACTCTGAATAAGGAAGGCTTTGCAAGTGTGCATCATCCGAGGAAAGGAGATGCCTCAATACTTCTATAAGGGCTCAAGGAGAAGTCGTCAGAAGGTTTAAATAAGCGCAAGGAGTGCACCAAGGAAAAAGTAAGTTCATCTTACAAGATCAGGAGGAAGAGTGTTGAGTTTCCAAGAGAGCACTGAAAAGTCCGTAGAAGGACACAGGAGAACTAAGAACCTCGAAGGTTTCAAGCCGAGAAAAAACTCAAAAAAGATAGCGCAGGACTCTACAATGAGTGCAGAATAAGGCCGAGAATGGTCTAAGTCTTGAGAAAAAGAAAAGTGATAAGTGTCAGCAAGGAGGAAGGACTCGTCGTAGTCCCAAAGGAAGGCATAATCATCCATCGTCAGTAGGAGAGAGGTGGCAAGAGATCAGGAGATCCGGGAGTTGGAGCTTTGGGAGGTTTTCCAAGAGAAAACAAAAATCTATGTGAAGTCGCGAAGAGCGGTTTGAATCCAGACTGTTGGATCTGGAAGGGATGCGTGGAAGAGATCTGCACATTTCGGAGGAGTAGTACTCCAGAATTTTACCAACAAGGGGAGAGCCAGGTTGTCAAATCTTCGAAGAGTGGAGTAGATCTTGGTCGCGATCGTTGGGAGGTACGTGGTGTTAGATTGTGGAGTCTGGAAGGAAGTGCTCTGGAAGAGATTATAGGAGGATAGCGAGAGACTCCCGAGGCCGGAGTTCAAATAGACCATAGCCATGGATCTGAAGGAGGGACGGGGACCGTTGATCCTCACGTTGTTTGAATTCAGCGATTCGGATTTCGGGAACGTCATAGTTGGTTGTTGTGGAAAGAGTCGAAGCCCGATGCTCGAAGCGTTGTTGTGGTTGAACCCAGGGATATAGCTCGAGGTCATATGATAGGAAGGGCCTCACACGGAGAACCAGTGTCACCGCCAACTTTCTTCAAAGGGCCAAGAGGAGAGTCGTGGGGTTGAGGGGACCTGCACTTTAGAGAAAGAGGGACCTATGTTAAAATCGTATTGGGTTCTAGAAAGGAGCCGAAGAGTCAATTCGACTCAGGGGTTCAAACAATCCTAGACCGGGAGGTCGAGCAGCCCCAAAGGAGAGAAGGGGGGGTCTGCGCCATTAATGAACCTACTACTTTTGAAGAAGCCACTAGTTGCAATGAATGGAAAGATGCAATGAAGAAAGAGTATGATGCTCTTATTAAAAATGGAACTTGGAGGTTGGTGGATCTTCCTATTGGCATCAAACCAATTGGTAGTAAGTGGGTTTATAAAACTAAGTATAAATTTGATGGATCTTTTGATAAGCACAAACCAAGACTTGTAGCAAAGGGGTATGCACAAAAAGAAGGTATTGATTATACAGAAACATTTGCTACTACACCGAAATGGGGCACTATTAGAACTTTAATTTCTCTTGTAGCTCAAAAATGATCGAAATACATCACATGGATGTAAAAACTGCCTTCTTAATTGGAGATTTAAACGAAGATGTCTATATGTTGCGGCCAAAGGGTTTTTCTGTTAAAGGAAAAGAGCATAAAGTATGCAAATCAATAAAATCATTGTATGGTTTAAAACAAGCACCTCGTGCATGTTATGAAAAGTTAACTGAACATCTTCTCAAGTTAAATTATAAGCATTTCAATCTACATGATGCGACTTTATTTGTTAAGAAAGTTGGAAGATCAGTTGTCTAGTTGTTTATGTAGATGATTTGCTTATCATAGGAAATAATGATGATTATATAGCATCTATTAAAAAGGAGTTGCAAAAGGTTTTTGATATGACAGATTTTGGATTACTACATTATTATCTAGGAATTGAAGTAGATCAAAAACCGAAGCACTTTTTTATTTCTCAGAAGAAATATATTGGAGAACTATTGGGAAAATTTGAGATGAAGGATTGTAATCATGTTTATGCTCCAATGGAGTAGAATCTAAAACTTACTTCAAATGAATTTAGTGCATTTGAATATCCAACAATGTACAGAGAGCTTGTTGGAAGTTTAATTTATCTTACTACTACTTGTCCTGACATAACTTTTGTTGTAGGAATACTTTCCAGGTTTATGCATCATCCCTATGAAGGTCATTGGACATCAACAAAACGAGTGCTCAGATATTTAAAAGGCACTCAATCATATGGCATCAAATATTCTAAAGTTTTAGACTTCTATCTCATTGGTTATTCATATTCTGACTTTGACGAAGATAAAGAGCATGGGGTGTCTACTTCAGGTTATTTGATGAATCTTGGATCAGCCGCCATCACTTGGAGATCACAAAAGAAATCAGTTCCTGATGATTCTACAACTAAAGCCGAATATGTTGCAGCAGCTCAAGCCACAAAAAAAATTGTTTGGCTTTGGAAAATTCTTGAAGACTTGCAGGAGAAACATATGACTTCAACGCCTCTCTTTGTTGACAATACTTTTGCAATACAATTGGCCAAAAATCCTAAATTCCATGATCAAATAAAACATATCAAAACCAAATATCATTTGATTCGACATCTTGTTGAGGCCAAAACCATTCATTTGACACATTATTCTACATCAAAGAAAATTGCAGATATCTTTACTAAAACACCAGACCGTGAAATTTTTGAGAAATTCATAACGCAGCTTGGCATGTCAGATGTCCCTTCAGATTAAGGGGGGGATGTTAACTAATCCTACTGGACTGTGTTAGTTAACAATTAGTTTCTTTCTGCAATATCTTTACTAAAACACTGAACCGTGAAATTTTTGAGATATTCAGAACGTAGCTTGGCATGTCATATGTCCCTTCAGATTAAGGGGGGGATGTTAACTAATCCTACTGGACTGTGTTAGTTAACATTTAGTTTCTTTTATGTTATTTAGTTACAGAGACTGAATTATCTCCCTTCTTTCAGTTATTTGTATAAATTTCATACTTTAAACATGAATAAAACACTTACTACTATGGAGTTTATTCATGGGCATGTGTTCATTGTTTTATCACCACAAGAATAGAATCTTCCCTAAAATATAGAAGAGAATAGAATCTTCCCCTAAAATAAAAGATGGGAAGTTTAAGAGCTAAGTAGACCATCATTGAGCTTGTGGGGATATGAATCTACCCTAATGCTTAGAAAAGACAACTAGCAGACAGCCAAAACTCATGGATTGCAGATCTTATAAATAGGTTGTGTTTTTCCTTCCTATAAAAAAAAAGTATTGATGATTTATTTTGAAGTGTCCACGCTTCATAAATTGTCTTTGAAACAAGTATGTTACAAGAAAAATTATATCATATATGAGCCATTATAGCCTGAAAGAGTTCTTACGTTTACAAAAGAAATGCATGTCTTAGTATTCAACACAATCATATGAGCATATGAATTACTATAGCTATCAGTAAGGTACTTTCAAAGTTGACAGAGTTAGATATGTGTTGTAATCTTTGCAGGTAGACTATCTATCCATTTTTGTGTTTTTTTGGTCAATTATTTTGGTCCATTGTAATCTAATCTTGTTAAAGGATTAGGGTTGTAATCTAATCTTAGTTAATAGATTAGGATTAATTGATGTTGTGAATATCTAAACATTGTATTGTGAATTGCTTAGTTAATATAATCATATAGAGAGAGGTGCTTCTTTAAGTTTGTTGGTTTTCTTAGTTAAGGGTTTCCAAGGTAAATCTCTTGTGTAGTGTGTGAAAACCATTTTTCTCATGTATTTTAAGATTATGTTGCCATTATTTATCAAAATCTTCATTTGATATCAAAGTGAGGTTATTGGCTTTAGAGGGATGCCATTATCTTTCACAGAATGAACTTCCTTATGCTAGAAGCTAGGCCTGCTATCAGTTAAAGAGTTGTGACTTAAGCACGGGTGATTATTTCATTGCTGCAAGAAAAATGATAACCGGATAAATTATGATGTTTATGAGATCACCAAACAGGGTGGGCTGCCCTTACCTTGTCTGTGGTCGAGGAGCTCGAGCCATTTCTCTCCTGTATGTGCATACAAAAGGATTGCCAACGTCAGTTATATTATTGTCTAACGAAATCCTCAACAAGGGAAGAAGGAAAACTCAACTGCGATTTAGTAAACTTGAATTTAAATTTAAGAACGCATCATAAAAACACTAATTGAGGAGCTATACAGTATAGGTGATGTCAAATATATATTACTAAATACCCTATTTCTAAGTACAATTTTATTCAAAATTTAATATATATTATAAGAGGGAAGATGCTCTCACATCAACTCGACAACAAACAAAATCTCAATACCAAACAAAAACTTGCACTACACTTTGAGAATGTGAGAATGTAAAAGCATAAATAGCTCTTTTTGTTCTTTAAAAAGCATACATTTGTGAGAATGAGCATACATTTGTGAGAACGGCAAAGTTTTTGGCTCTTGTTACACTTTAAAAGGAACCCATGTCTCTCAATTGTTAAATTGAAACAAAAATTTGCACTATTCTTGGAGAATGTGAGAATGGCAAAGCCTTTAGCTCTTGTTACACTTTAAAAAGCACCTATTTGTGAGAATAGCAAAGCTTTTGGCTTTTGTTACACTTTAAAAGGCACCCATAGTTGTTAAATTGTTAATGATACATACTAGAAATATGCATAATAACAAATATAAAATAACTAAAAGCATAAGCACAAACTACCTCGCAATATCAGCCAAAGCAGTTCGAAAATTATTGTTATCTGGATCAGCACCTGCACCCTGCAATAGGCCACTTCTTGCCAGCATACCCCGTCTTTCTCCTCCTCCTCTACCCTTCGGGACAATTGCTCTGCTTCCTGCTGCAGCTTCTGCACGACCTCCTTCATTACCAATGCTAATTTTAATTACAGAGCATGTTTGCAATTGACAGAATTGAAATAAAATTATATTAATGTCCATCAATAACCAGAATATATTATCCCAATTCTAATGCTACCATAAAGCTCTAATTAATTGATTAGTACCTCTAGTTGTGACGTTGCCAGTATGCCAAGGTTGATTAGCTTGACTAGTTTTGTTTGCTG
>SNQJ01S0080635.1:7654-31690 GCA_010110895.2 Picea sitchensis | reverse complement strand
CTCTCCACCCCTCCTCTCTATATTCCTCTCTTTGAATCTCACACTCCCATACACTCTCTCTCTACCCTCCCTCTATGTATTCCTCTATATCCCTCTGAGACTCTTACACACTATAGAAAGTTTGGTACATTTCAAGGAAAGAAATGTTAGAAAAACAAGACCGCAGAGCAATAAAATAAAACAAATGCGGAAACAAAACACATAAGATACACAATAAAATAGAGACACGGATTTACGTGGTTCACCCAGTGTGGGCTACGTCCACTAGAGAAATTTCCAGGTCCTTCCTTTATTATTATCCAACAAATGAAGGGATACAACCTATAACAACACCCGTTGTAACTTCCTCTTCTTTCTCTCACAGTCTCCTCTCTCAGAATGAAATACTTGCCATAATGCATAGCCACAATACATTTCCCTCATAACAGAGGGTTGCCTTCTAGGGAAAAAAACCCTAACATAATTTCTACCATTAGATCTGCGATCTTATAATGAATGGTCCAGATTTACAATGAAATTACAATATACATTTACAAGGAAATTTTTCCTTTGTGGGGCTTCGCCTCCGAACCCCCCAGCCAGGGGTATAGCCCCCCCGGACCCCGCAGAGGGGGTACCCCCCTTCTACACTCGCCCACGTGGAAGAGTGTACATACTTCTGGGGTTTAAAGTCTTCATGGGGTATAAACATGGCTGAAAACAAGGACCTTTGAATCAAGAAGATAATCAGGATCCACAACCAACAAGAAATGGTACTGACTTAGATATATCAAGACCTAGACCTAAACATGGAAAGGCATGGAAAAACGTAGACCAATACCTATACCATATACCATTACCTATACCTATTCCATTACCATGATGTAGACCATGACATATACCTAGAGATAGACCTAGACCATGACTAGACCACAACATAGACCTAGAGCTAGAGCTAGACGATGACTAGACCATGACATAGACCTAGAGTTATACCTATATAATGACCTACCCCTATACCATGACCATGACCTATACCATGAACTAGACATATACCATGACCTAGAGCTTGACCTAGACCATGAACTGCCCCCCCCTTAGTTGCATCTAAGCCTGGGAATAATCTACACTCTACCCTTAATCCCCTCCACACCCAAGCCCTAAGTGAACTATGCCTATACCTCTTATTTAATAATGATATTTTCTAGATATGACCATTCACCTATCATTTAATAATGATTTCATATGGTTTAATGATGATTATGGTACGTTGATTCTTGTTTTTTATTTTAATATAAGAACAACCTTTTAGTGGATTCGATATTATTTATATGTAATATTTATCCTTTTTTGAATGTTTTTCTTAATTTGTTTTTAAATCATTTTATCTTTCACATTTCTTACTTTTTTGATGATTTGATTTTATTTGATTGTCAGGTTTTCTCATGTCTCTCCAAGATTTCCCATTTTTTGATTTTATATTATGAAAAATCCATGAATGATATTTTTTCTTGATTTTGTATTGTCCACAATAAGTGTTCAACATGCCCTAGATAATGTATGATGGAACAATTATCTATATGTACTCTCACACACTCTCTCTCTACCCCCTCCTCCATCCCTCTCCACCGCTCCCTCCCTCTCTCTCTCTCTCTCTCTCTCTCTCTCTCTCCTACATCTACCATCTCTCTCCCACCTCTCTTTCTCTACCCCTCTCCTATTGGTATTCCTCTTCCACCCTCTCACACTCTCAAACAATCCATGTCTACCCTCTTCTCTATTTACCTATTTAACCTAAACCACACTCTCTTATTCATTGTATCCCACTCCCTCTCTCTCCCCAACTTGATCTATTTTCCTTTATCTAACCCCCTTCCCTCTCTCCCCCCTTCCTCTCTCTCTCTCTACCCTGCTCTCTATCTCCCTCTCCCTCACTCTCAAACATTTTGTTTTTCTTCCTCTCTCACACTCTCTTTCTTGCTCTCTCTCCACCCTCCCACTCTACATCACAAGGAAAGAAATGGACTTGATATAGACATGTCAAGATCTAGACCTAGAACTAGAAATAGTGAGATCTATACATGAAAATACCTAGACAATGACCTAGAGCTAGATCTAGAACATGACCTAGACCACGACATATATCTAGATCTAGACCTATACCATGACCTATACCACGACATAGACATAGAGATATACCTATACAACAACACAAACATATAGAAATACCATGTCCTAGATCCCCCTAGCTCCATATAAGCCTAGGAATAAACTATACTCGACTCTTAACCCCCTCCACACTCGAGCTATAAGTGCACTATGCATATACCTTTTGTTAAAGGCCCCACAACCCTTGAAACCAAATCTTGGTGCTCTATCAATGTATGACCCTTCTATCAATGTCACCAATAGGAACCTATTGATGAGATAGTGTAATAAAGATACCATGTTACACTAGGATTCAATTCAAGGATGATAGAGCTACCTGTACTTGTTGCAATCCCTCTACAACAAGAGGATGTTCCGCACAGGGTTTAGGCCTTCGCCTGGGGGGACAAGGACCTAACATGGGATATTTCCTAGCATGCTCTTAGTCATGTGAAAACCCTCAACCCACCCCTTGGAAGTCACCAATGTCAAAGTAGTTCACATGGTGGCCCACAATAAATTCTTACCATATTTTTCTCAAAAACTATAAAGGAGCCTCCCTGTTATTGCAAGGAGGTTCATCGAATACCATGAACCACCTATCCATCTAGTTTTGAAGAATTTGTGGGTGGATGAACCAATCAATAATTTTTTTTTTCTTGATGATAGGTGGTTTTTGTATAGATTGAGGATCAATAAAAAGGGACATCATAACTTTTTTTGAAATACCCAAGTCTCTAACTTGGTTTCTATCCAGTCCATTACTGTAAAACTCAAACATTCTATCCCTGTATTAAAAAATAGAAGTTAATTACCCTTAGGAACTTGCAATGGATCTCTCAATGATTTCCAATGAAGTGGCCAAGGACTCTCAACTAGGTTCTTTGTTTACCATCCAGTCATTGACAAGTGCTCTCAAAATAGGCAACCCCTCATCAATATGTATGTTTATGTTTGGTGGTTTTGGTGGGTTGTGTTTTGCTCTCCTTGGTTTGCTTGTGGGCATTTTTTATTGTCCCTGGTTTCCATTTTAATAATATGTATTGCAATTTAATAAGGCAATTTAATAAGTGCACTTATGAAAAAGGTATTGCAAACAACAATTTCATTTTATCCCAACAAAATCATTAACATAATTTTATGTAAAACAAAGAAAAACTATGTGTTATCTTTACAATGAACTTGGAAAAAACCTATAAAAGATTAGCGAATTGTTGAGATATTTACATTCAAGTATTAATTATGTGTATTAATTAGTTTCATCGATGTTTATCATGTTCTCTTCAATATTTTCATTGAACGACACATTTGTAGTGAACCTTGCTAATAAGTTTTCAATGCCATTGGAATTTACATCCATAATCCATGACTAATTTTTTTTATTTTTGCAAATCCATGAAGGGGAGACTAAGATAAAAAAGGAAATGAAAAAAAATCAAGGATATCTGGGTAGAGTTGGTGTTGTCATAGGGGTAGACCCAAGGTTCAACGCTACAACAATGCACCAGCGAAACCCTAACTACCGATCCTTTCGGCAACACCTGCGAAGTAGATGAAGTCTCACCCGAGGTAGAGGTAGGGGTGGTTGTAGGACTCAAATGTCTGCAACCTTAGATGTGACACAAATATGTGATTCTATCATTTAACAAAGCACTTAGCAGTTAACATTCATCAATATCCAATTCTTAGTTACAACGCAGTTAAGTCCTACTCTCAGCGCAGATAAACCCTAAACTACAGAGCATCATAGTATTCATTCGTATCTAAGGTATTTAAGCACTAAGAATACTTATATAAGTCAGATCTAACATCCATCCACATTGTTAAGCACAAAGAATCAACAGATCTATCTATCATTCATCTATATTAAAGCATTTAAGTAAGTAAACACATAAACACATCAACACATCGCACATAGTATAGAAACACATCATGTACGTGGTTCATCCCCACCATGGGGCTATGTCCACCAACTCTTCTCTTCTTTATGATATTTGGTCAAGCTTCTTATAGGCACATAGCATCAGAATTCTACTCCGCAGAAGATAGGAGATCCGCGCACACTCTGCCAGGTCCTCCTTCTTCGAGCCAGAGTACAACACCAAGCCTTTGCACAGTCTCTTACAGTTACTTGAACTTAGCCTTGCAAGCCTCACACAATATGCACAAAGCACTTACAACTCTTTATCACATAGATCAAACACTAGAACTTAGCACCACTTACAACTATTGATCACATAGATCAAACACTAGCACTTAGAACCACTTACAACTCTTGATCACATAGATCAAACACTAGCACTTAGCACCATTTACAACTGACTTGTCTTACATCACCTATCTACTTGTTTATACATTACAAAATCAGGCCTAAACATGGGTAAAAACATGGTACGACATTCCCATACCCGTTACATAAGCCCAAAAGCCAAAAATCCCTAAAAAGGGGCCGAGATCCCGCGATCTCCATTTCATCTTGTGCTCCGCCTTCGACAGCCTTTCGAAGTCCCAAAAATAGGTCAAACATGACCACGAATCCTCAAAACTTGGTCAAGGGCCAATAGGCCCCCAACATTCACCTGTGACTCGTCTCGAGTCACTCTAATCTGATTAGTGCTTCTTCAAAAGCCTCGAGCTTGACTTGAGTTGCTTCGACTTGTTGTTGTGCCAAGACCTCATGTTCAACGAAGTCTTGGATGACTGCTTCGTTGACAGGTCCTTTTAGGCACTGTTCAGCTGCAGTGATGACCTACTCCAGTTATGCTCCTTAGCCTTCGATCTCTATGAACAATCAGAAAGCCTCATCTTGTGTAGGTTGGAGCCTCTGAGTTACTTCCATGAATTTTCTCTGGATAGTGTGGACCTACTACTGGGCAGTGCGCTGCTTTTGGGATCACTTCTTTCTTTCCATAGCTGACAGGGGCTTCAACTGCGCCTTTATTGTCTCTGCTTGCTGCTTCGCTTCCTGGAGCTGTGACTCTAGTGCCTTCAGTTCTGGGTTCTCATTGATTCTCTCATATGTCTGGGCACTGCGATCACTTAGTTTCTTGCATTCCATGGCAAGGGATTTTATTCTCTCAATTGTGCTAAGTTCTTCAGACATACACGCTCGTGATTGAATATCTCAGTTTAGAAGAGTAACTAGTCAATTGAAAAGGATGGATGGCGATAACGCGATTATCACTGTGAGAAATAAACTATTATGTGAGATCAGATAATCACAGTTGGAAAAAAGTGTTCTCGATGCATGGCGCGATGGGTTAAGTAGATAACTTGGCAATGGATCTCTCCAACGACCGAGAAGTCCTCATCAACTCAGTTCTGTCCATTACGACGTAATCCTAATGGTTTGGTGGTGAGTTGTCTAACCATAAATGCCTTTCTACTTGTTTAGGGCGTCGGTCTAACAATTATATTGTTCCCAACGGCTATATTTCTTCGCCATGGCAAAGTGCCATGTGACATTGTTCTGATATCCCAATGAAGTTCAAATTTTGCAAATTTTCCTTCTGCGAAGTTCCCTCTGGAACCTTCTATAACTTTATGATCTTAGCTCTCTTCTTACTTAGATTTCTATCCCTTTTCCCAGTAAATTTGGTCTCGGTATTCCTTTTTCCATTCCGATTCTTATCTCCTCTTGGCAAAATAACTTCGCGTTGTTGATATTCTTTCCTAGAAATCAAGGGTAATACTTCATCTGTATCTGGAATGGGTACTTTAGTCTTCTGTGGGTCTTCTAGTGTTCTTGCAACTTCAACATCCAAATCTATGATATTAAACAACTTCGATCTGTTCCTTTGTTCTTCAATCAAGTGTGCGATCCTCCTAGTCATGAAATCTTTCAACTCTTTCTTTTTCTGTTCTAAGACTTCTTCTTCCTTCCTTCTGGCCTGATCTCTTTCAATCCAAGGTTTTCCTAGTAACATATCAAATGGAGCATTGTTCTCAATAAATTTAACAACTTCAAATTCTTCCTCTATTGAAGTTCCATTGGTACTCATAGATACCCGAGTGAGCTTTTCACATAGGTTTATCAGTTTCCCTCTGAATAGTCCTATTCCTCCCAATGAAGGAATCATAGTAGGCTTCCCTAAGTTTCCCAAGTTCTTTATGTCATAATATTCACCTGTGTTTCCTCATCTAGAACACAGTCAATGTCGAAGTCTCCTATTCTTGCTTCTATGCATTCTTTTTCTTTGAAGATTTATGATAAGCTGACATGTTGGTGGTTATTCAGGGTTTCTTTTCTTTGTAGCTATACTTTCTCTGATTCTTTCTGGGGTTATCTCATGGTTTTAGTTGCTTGACCTTTCTCATGGTCTTCTTGTCTCATATTCATCCTTTCAACCTTAGCAATCATTCTAGAGAAATCTAATACTTCATGGTCCATAGCTTTGCAACAGAGGCAACTAGGTATTCTTCCAGGGCATTTCTTAGCAATATGTCTCGATTTTCTACAACTGTAACAAAGAGTTAATCCTCTCTTTTTTTTAAATGATCCCCAACCCTTCTTGTACTATGTGCTAGGATCGTAGTAGCTAACCTGCAACAAATTCTTTCTAGGGTCCTTCATCCATTGGTTAGTCCAAACATTCTTTCTATGCATAGGTATAACATATCTTTCACTATTCTTATTAGGTCTATCAAATCTTCTTTCATCTATCAGTGCCCTAGTTTTCAAGATAGGACAAAATCTATCAACCATACCTAGATTCATACTCTAGAAACAAAAAATTCCACTTATCTTACTTCTGCAGAGCACAAAGATTTCAGTTTTAACACTTTTCACTATTCTTACCTTTATCAGAGCACAGAGCCTGCAGATCTTACTTCTTTTAACCAAAAATTCCCACTTTTACCATTATTAGGGCACAAAGCTTCCAGATCTTACCTCTTTTTTTTAGATCTGACCTCTTTTCCTCAGATCTGACCCTTTTTCTTGGCACAGAGATTCACAAATCAAGTAGAATGTTGCGCACTAGGGCAACAGACCTACGCACTAATATTTCACAGTTTCAGGTCGGGTCTTTGCACAAAGCCTCTTCTTCCTCAATTCCCAACAATCATAGTTTCAGGTCCCGACAACAAAACCATTTGTTGGCACAGGGGCAGACCTAGGGTTCAATGCTACAACAATGCACCAACAAAACCCTAACTACCAGCCCTTTCGGCAACACCTATGAAGAAGATGAAGTCTCACCCGAGGTAGAGGCAGGGGTGGTTCCAAGACTCAGATGTCTGCAACCTTAGTTGGGACACAAATATGTGATTCTAACATTTAACAGAGCACTTAGCAGTTAACATTCATCAATATCCAGTTCTTAGTTACAACACAGTTAAGTCCTACTCTCAATGTAGATCAACCCTAAACTATAGAGCATCACAATATTCATTCAGATCTAAGGTATTTAAGAACTAAGCATACTTATATAAGTCATATCTAACATCCATCCACATCGTTAAGCACCTATTTATCATTCATCTATATTAAAGCATTTAAGTAAGTAAACACATAAACACATCAACACATTGCACAAAGTATAGAAACACATCATGTACATGGTTCACCCCCACCTTGGGGCTACGTCCACCAACTCTTCTCTTCCTTATTATCTTTGATCAAGATTATTACAGGCACATAGCATCAGAATCCTACTCCGCAGAAGACAGGAGATCTGCGCACACTCCGCTAGATCCTCCTTCTTCGAGCTAGGGTACAACACCAAGACTTTACACAGTCTCTTAGCCTTGCAAGCCTCACAAAGTATGCACAAAGCACTTGCACTTAGTCTTGCAAGCCTCACACAGTATGCACAAAGCACTTACAACTCTTTATCACATAGATCAAACATTAGCACTTAGCACCACTTACAACTCTTGATCACATAGATCAAACACTAGCACTAGAACCACTTACAAATGACTTGTCTTACATCGCCTAACTACTTACTTATACATTACAAAATCGAGCCTAAACATGGGTAAATCCATGGGCCGACATTCCCAAACCCGTTACATAAGCCCAAAACCCAAAAATCCCTAAAAAGGGGTCGAGATCCCGCGATCTCTGTTTTGTCTTGCGCTCCACCTTCGACAGTCCGTTGAAGTCCCCAAAATAGGTCAAGCATGACCAAGAATCCTCAAAACTTGTTCAAGGGCCAACAGTTGGACATGGTGACAAGATCTTAGTCTTTTCTCCTCCTCTACTCCTTCTCTTTACTTCCTAAAATAGAGAAAACTGCGAGACGTAATGTGCACATGGGAACAGACACCCGTGGTCCCTTAAAAAATGGGCACAACAGGAACATGTGCACACATTCTTAACCTCTAACAGAAGGAACACATATGTGTTCCTAGGAATGCACACGTGTTCTTGCTGATCCCCTTGCCAATTTTTTGTCCACCAACTTTGTACACACACCCACAAATTATCACTATTTGTGTGTATTTATACACATTCCATTATAATTGTATTTATTGTTAATCAATTCAATATCAATTATGGATTTCATGTATATCATTGTGTGCCTTCATTATTTTCTTTATGTGAGAAATATGGTTTTATGAGCCATTGAGTTCATAACATTGGATCAATGTGTAATGCTATAATTTTAATACAATTGGTTCGTGTTAAAAAAAATTGACAATGTAGTTTGAGAAATACCTTCATGGACAACATAATAGAGTTCAAAGTAATATCCAATAAATGGTGCCATAAGAGAAATTGTGGCTAAGATTTTTAATGTTTAAAACAATGTATTAGTGATGTGTAATGGGATGATTAAATTTTTATTTTAGATTTTCTCAATTATTACTCTTGTAGTACTTAACAATGTCAATGTTCTTTTATAGACAATTATGCTAATATTTACTACAATATTCCAATTTCCTTCCCACCAAATATTAACGAAAAATGCTAACCCTAGAAAATCCCAATATCACAAAGATGATCTTCTTAAAGTCCTACAAACTTCAAATGTATGGTTTTGATAAAATTGTAAACAAATAATGAAATATTCATATTTTTAATTTTATCACCTTATATTAACAACATTCATAATCTTGCATTTCTATATGGCGACTAGCTTGTAATATTGATTTTTAAATTTATTTATTTTTGTCATCATATAGATATTGCTACTAAGCTATATAAGCATCTCTAGTTTAGTAATTAGATGAACTTCAATGTTAATTATGTCATTTATTTAACTAATATTGCTAGTTATGGCCTCCAACAAAAAACCAGATCAGAGAAACGACCTTAAAAAATTAAAATCGAGGTTTATGTTAGCATTTTCTTCAATCCTCGGTGATTTTTTCCTCAAGAAGTGAAATTTTTAGAAAAAAACATGATTTCATGATTTTGTTTTTGTAAAATTCACAATTTTTTTCGTAATTTCTTGTTTTCTGTTTGACTTTGTGATTTTTTGTGACATTATTGATTTTTTGGAATTTTTTTCTCATCTATGCATCAAAGGACGAGAGGATAAAAAAATAAAAGCCAAATCCTTCTTCATTATCCAAAAACATCCTATCAAAATGGGAGAAATAATCGGGATAAGAAAAGTACAACAATATATTTAGAATGGTAGCCTTGCACACTAATTCAATCTATAGAAGCATAATTCTGTCATGAGCCCTTTATCCCTTACTTGAAAATAACCTTTTACTTGACCTACAAGAGTTCATCTCCTCGACATCCATCCAATTTGCAAATGAAAAGTGATCATGTTTTTATAGTATTTCTCTCTAACAACTTTCAAATAAAATACAATTTAAAGAGATCTATATCAAACCAAGAAATAATAATAATATATATATGAAAGTATATAATTCTCCTTGAAGTAGGGAACTTCTCATTATGGGTGAAGAATAACACCAAAGATGGTTGAAATTTCTTTTCAAGAACATGTTTAATATGGTTTTATTCCTCTTTTTCTACAAAATATATACTCAATGATAACAAAAAACTTCACTCCCTCTACCATAGACAAGCATCTCAACTTCACCCATTCATTCTTGGAACATTGTTAGTGTGGAACACCTCTTTTATATTCAAAACTAAGTCATTGTGCTTGTTGACATGTTCTACAACATTGGGTCTTCTTGTTTAACAATGTTCTTGAGAAATTTTTACAATGAATCCTTTAGAAATATCCTCCATTATCTTTAATAAAACCTTCAATATCAACTACAAGGGACATGGGGAAAGTGAAAAATTCCCTTAGATATTTTCCATGCTTCACTGTGAAACAAAGTAACTCTCTCAACCATGGGCCAACAATATATAATCCATTTTTCCTTTGGGGTAGTCCTTTATATCTACTCAACTTCTACTTACTCAAAAATTCCCTTCCACAATGATTTTCAATCCCTTTATATTATGTAGCCCCTAAGTTTTAAACAACATCCTTTTACTTATATTTGATGGTCATTCAAAATCCTCCGTCAATTCATTTGTGTTCCCTTGGGAAAGATGAAAAATATTTTTCCTCCAAGAATTCCAAGAGATTTCCATCAACTTTTAGATAGCAGGACCAAATGAGTTGCCCCCAAAAGGGGATGAAATAAATGAATTTATGTTGAATTTTGGTGGGAATTGTTGGGCCATAGAAATATCATCTTTTTACATCCTCATTCCTTTATTTTTAATCCCTTTTCGCTTACCTATGACCATGTATTAGCATGTATTAGTACATTGTACTGCTTGTGTGTGATATTTATACCCAAAGTGTTTTACATTTCATTTCCTTATTATTTCATGTGAATTATGGTGAAATATTAGAGAAATTATATATTTTGCATTTATCTTTGAAAAAAAGGTTAGTTTGTTGATTGTTGTAGGACCAATTGCCACTTGCGGGTATTTGAGATTTTCTATATGAGGCATCATCAAGTCAACATAAGCCTATCCTAAAAATATCCCAACAACCCAGATTGTACTTTTTGAGAAATCAACATTTTGATATTTACTACTTCTCCATGAATTCCGCTATTTGTGTGAATCCGTGGGACAATTGTGTAGATCCATGGAAATAAATTCACAACCATCAATATATTTGATGGATTTGGGTCTTCATCAACATTCTTGGATATGGAAAGAATCTTGGAATTCTTAGACAATATTAGTTTGAGTTGTTAACAAGAATCTTGACATTCTTAGACAACATCAGTTTGAGTTGTTAGCAAGGATATTGGAATTATGTATGAGTCCCTATTTATTAGAAAATTGTGGATATACATTTATTATTTGTTATTTAGTTCAAACAAATTTATGTATAAAAGAGAGTTCCTTCTTCATTCCACTAGGGAGGACTCTTACAACACAAGTCCAATTTATGATGGAAAAAATTATGTTTTGTGAGTTCTTATTTTAATTTATATTGTATTTCTATAATTTCTAAAGTATGTGATTAGATTAATTTTTATGTTGTAGATTAGTAGTAAATTAATTCACGTTGTAGATTAATTTGTTTATCATATTCACTTCTTATTACATTTCTATAGAATCATATTTTAGATTATTTTTATTTTTATTCTCATAGATTGCAGCTGCTTGATAAGTTATATTTATTTCCATAGAATTGTAATTCATTTATAAATTAGATTTATCATTTCAATGGAATTATATTTCATATTTATTTATTTTAGTAGATTTGTATCTCATTTATAAATCAGATTCACAAGTTATGTTCATTGCATTCATGTCAACAAGATTGTGCTTAACTCAATAATTATATGTACTTCTCTAAGTTATGTACAATGATGACATTGGCAAGGATAGGTTTACCTTCAACAACGTGTGAATTTAATTTCCACAAGTGTGAATTAAATTTCAGCAAGTATGAATTTACTTTCAACAAGTGTGAATTTCAATTCCAACAAGAGTGAATTTTAATTTCAGCAAGAGTGGATTTCCTTTCCGAGTATAACTGTAGATTAACTTTCAAGTAAGTGTGAATTTTCTTTTCCTACAATTTACCCTTAGCCAATTTGTTTCCTGCGATTGTGTTTATCATTTGTGATAAAGTAGAACCCTTAGAGCCTTTCCAAAACATGTGGAACTATTTATAATTGCTTGTAGAAGTAATTGTTGAAACTACAATTACAACTTAAACAAGCTAGTCTAAAAATTATTTGCATCTTTCATATATAATGCATAGTAGATCGCAAGTTCCATATGAACCCCAAATTGACGACTTAATGTTTGAAAACACATGTATTCCAACAAAGGGTGAACACCTTTAGTTACCACTCATATAACCAGATCAAATATCAACACATCGATGTTTTTACGTGGTAAAACCCCCATGGAAAAACATCCACGACCCCATCCAACATGGCCACTTTAGGAAATTTATTAATGCAAAAGAAAAATATTACAAGAGAGCTTCTCACAATCAACCATCACCAAATGAACCTCCACGATCTTTAAATAGAGATCATGGATGTTGGAGATACTTCACACACACCTAGGATTTATTTTTCCTAAGGTTTTCCCTATGTTTGTTAGTCATTATTCAGTCTCCTATATTTTAGGGAGAATATTCCTCTAGGAGAATATTCTCTTTAGTTCACACTTCAGTTTGATCAGTTGAGTGGAGTCTAGATGCCACATTGGTATTATCACCATGCAACATTGGGATCATCACCAACTAATGTGCATTGTCGTTGGAATCATCACTAGAATAGAGAATTACTCATGATTCCCTGATCTCCTCCTCATTTCAATCTATTTTAGTAAATTAACTGAAGACTGATATACTAGTTAACTCAGCTGGGTGGGAGTTCACTCCCGTAACTTCTCGAGAGACTAGACTAGGTGGAATTTTACTCCCGCAACTGTTGGTGTGTTTCCATATCACTCTAGACCACCACTATGGTGCATCGACTTCTCCTCCAGTGCACATTAGTTGAGTTATACAGAGTATATCATGTGTAAATTATCATTCATTCATTTGGTTAATGGGAATTCTTCCATTCTTTCTCTCCTGCTTCTCCTTTCTGATATTTTCTCTGCAACTGTGTATGTCAATTCCAAGCTAGATGTATTTTGTGCAGGTTCAAAACATTTACACGGTATGAGAGCCAACATACTACTAGGGAAAATACACACCAAATTATTTTTGCAGGTACAGAAGATTGAAGACATAAAAAAAATGGAATTTCTAAGAGAATTCATTCTTACACTGTACAATTTCTTTGCATGCAAGGATAAGATGATAATGCATCTTTGAGGTAGAGGATTATACAGGTTAACTATGAACACATAGACAAAACCCACATCAGCCATATAAAAATCCAAGTATCTAAATCGAATGGATGAATCATTTGGAACTATTTGCAGTCTCATTTCTTTTGAACTCCTCTTTTACATATCCTCTTGTAAAACCCCCAATGAATCTTGGACCACAATGGAATGGATTTTTGGAAAACATGATGAGATGAGGGGACACATTCTCAAGGTGGAATTTCTCACATTGGATCCAAAATCCTTCAACAATCTCCAAGATTTCTTTACCAAATATAAGGATTTGTTGTTGCAACTCAAGTCTTGTGGGGTTGATAAATCTAAGGAGGAGAAACAAATGGTTCTCACCATTCTCTCCAAACTTGGTCCATAATAATCAGTGTTTTTATCCACATTTCATTGAGTTAGGTTCACCTCTAGATCGAACTAGATGGTGCCCTCTCTTGAGGCCTTTATTGAGTCTCTGACACAAGAGAAAAACAAGATCATCAATATGGGAAAAATCAAAGCCCCAAAAGCGCATGCACTTACTGTGCAAGATGTTAGTGGTAATCAATATCAGAAATATAAAGACAAAGATAAAAGGAAAGAACATGCAAACCCAAAGAAGGAAGGGTACTCAAAACCCTTCAATGATGCCTCCGGATCCAAAGGTGGAAACGGAAGAAAAGGGGAGAAATGAACTTACTTCCATAAAGGATTCCATCTAGAATCCACATGTATGAAGAAATAGATAGATCAAATGGCCCAAATAATTCAAAAAAAAAACCTTGTATATTGCATCCTTGAGGGTGAAAAGAAGAAGAAGCCAGAAGATCAAAATCCCAGAAAGACAATTCTAGTCATTCTTTCATTGCCCTCAACTCCTCTCCTGATTCTTAGATCATAGATTCAGGTGCATCACACCACATGGAAGACACAAAAGAAGTATATTATTCATTGGATGCATGCAAAGGTCCTCCTATTCTAATGGGGGGAAACTCTCCAATTGAGGTCAGTGACAAAGAAAGAATTGAATTCACAAATGGAAGCTTCGAGAATGTGCTTCACATTCCCAAAATTTTCGTCAATCTTCTCTCCATGTATTAGATGACAAACTCTGGCACCAAAAAGAGTAATATTCACACCTGATGTAGTGGATATCTATGACAAGAAAACCAATCTCAGGGTTTCTACCAATGAGGTAAATCATCATTGTAGACTCTATACATTTTCTGAATTTATTGAACTAGATTCTGCATTATTGCTTACCCATGCTGATGAAAGTAGTAGGATATGGCACGAAAGGTTTGGGAATTTAAATTTCACATATATGCAACAAATTATCAAGAAGAGAATGGTTGATGGTCTACTAGACATCCACTTCTCCAAACGAATTCGTGAGGGATGTGTTCTTGGAAAACACCTTCAAGAGAAATTCAACAATGGAAAGACACATAAGGCTTACCTTCCTTTAGATATGATCCATAGTGACCTTATGGGTCCTTTTCCGCATCCATAAATTAGTAAATCAAGGTACATGCTCATTTTTGTTGATGATTTATCACACTTCACATGGATTTTATTTCTCAGGAAAAAATCAGAGGTCTTTCAACAGCTCAAAGATTTCAAAGCCCTTGTTGAGACACAGTCAGGAAAGAAAATCAAAGTCCTCTGAATAGATAACGGTGGAGAGTATGTCAACCATGAGATACAAAATATTTTTCATGAGGCAGGGATTTAGTTTCAACACACGGCTCCCTATACTCCATAGAAAAACATAGTTGCTGAGTGAAAAAATAGATCTCTAAAAGAGATGACATCTTGTATGCTACATGTAAAGTCACTTCCACGAAGATTATGGGTTGAAGCACTTAATTTTGCAACCTAAATCCAAAATAGATCTCCCCATAGATATGTCAAGGATAAGACCCCTTACGAGGCTTGGAGCAACCTCAAAACAAAAGTGACCAACTTCCATATTTTCGGTTCACGTGCATGGGACAGGATTCCCTCTAATAAGAGGAAGGAACTTGATCCAAAGAGAACAACATGTATCTTTGTTGGATACCTTGACAGTGTGAAGCGATACAAACTCATTGATATTTCCTTGGATCAACTCATCATTGAGTGTAGTGCCCAATTTGAGGAAAGAGTCTCGAATGTACCTCAACAACCTCATGCATGCACTTTTGTTCTTCCACCTGTCAGAGATGATGAACATGCACATGCCAAATCTTATTCATATGAGAGTTATAATTCATAGGATTCATATGATCCAGATATAGAGTTAGTACAATCAGATGCATAGTCAGTGCATCCATATGTGGATGCAAAGCCAGAGCAGAGGCCCAACTGGGCCAAGACTACTCTTTAGGATGCAAGGGATATTTTTGGGGATCCAAATGATACTAGGAGGACTTGATCTGATTTCTAGGATCCTCCTCTTGCACTCACTTCCACTGAACCGATGCCACCTAGGCATATTTTCTTGGTTCAATATTCAGATCCACAGTCTTATGGTGAGGCTGCTAGAAATCCATTTTGGGAATCCGTCATGCAGGAGGAGTACAAATCCATCCCCGAGAACCAGAATTGGGATCAAGTTCCCCTTCCTTAATGAAGGAAACTTGTTAGGTGCATATGGTTATAACGAACCAAGAGTGTAGTGGATGGACAGTTTAGACAATACAAAGGTAGGCTATTTTCCAAAGGCTTTCGGCAGGTGCATGGGATTGACTATGACAAGAACTTCACTTCAGTAGAAAATATGGATTCCATATGTTTGGAACTTGCCTTTGCGACAACCAAGGGATGGGAAGTCCATCAGATGGATGTGAAAAATGCATTTCTTCACGACGATCTCTCTAAGGAGATATATATGGAACAACCCCAGGGATTTATGCAGGATACATCTTTGGTCTGTTAACTAAAGAAGTCTATTTATGTCCTCAAGAAGGCTCTGAGGGCATGGTATGCCAAGATGGACTCCTACTTGCTTTCACAGAACTTTTCATGTTGTAATTCAGACCCAAATGTTTACATGCTCAAGACGACTCATTCATTTCTACTCTTAGTTGTGCATGTTGATGATTTGTTGATCATTGGTTTCTCGACTTCATCGATTGTTACAATGAAGAGGTTTTTCATGATAGGTTCTTTATGATGGACATGGGTCCACTACATTTCTTCCTTGGACTCGAGATCAACCAGGATGCATCAGGAATCAAACTGTCTCAGGCCAAGTATGCATGAGATCTCCTTGAGAAATTTCACATGATAGACTACAAGTCTTCCCCAACTCCTTTCATGTCAGGAGTTAGACTTGAGGATGGTAGGAACACTCCACTGGTTGACAAAACACTGTACAGACAACTAGTGGGGATCTTATTGTATCTCACACACTCCAAACCAGACCTCTCCTATGTAGTTGGAGCAGTCTCCAATTTCATGCAAGAGCCGCATGAGCTACATTGGAAGGATGCAAAGTGTATTCTTTGATACGTAGAGGGTACCATCACCTTTGGGATTCACTATGAAACAAACTCTACATTGGACCTCATCGGGTTCACTAATTCTGACTGGGCTGGAGATAACATTGATCGCAAGTCCACATATGGTTAGTCACTCAATCTTGGTTCAAGGCCTATCTATTGGTCGAGCAAGAAGCAGGTTGTTATTTCTCTATCTTCAGGTGAGGCAGAGTATAGATGGGTAGTTAATAAAACCATTCAGGCTATGTGGCTACAACATATTCTCACTGAGTGGGGAATTTATTTTCATTGGCCGATCGTCATCTGGTGTGACAACCAAAGCACTCTGAAGTTCTACAGAGATCCAGTTCAAAGGCAAGAGACAAATCACATCGAGATCCACATGCACTACATCCGGTACTTAGTACACAAGGGGATCATTGATCTGCAGTTCTTTCCTTCAACACAACATAATGTATACATTTTCACCAAGACCTTCACTGAGCATAAGTTCCATTCTCTGTGCAGTCGTCTTGGAGTGAAGGACATAGTTTCCTAGCAATTGTCAATTCTTATTTTTACATATATTGTAATTTGAAGGTGGGGGCAGGTTCCCATGAGGTTTTCCCTCTTTCCTCATTTATTTTAGTGTATCTTTTATATTTGGGTACCCAACATGGCCTTATTGCCAGGACCCATTCTTTATTTTCACCATAGTGATGTTCAGGGGGGTGTTGGAGATACTTCACACACACCTAGGATTTATTTTTCCTAAGGTTTTCCATATGTTTATTAGTCATTATTCAGTCTCCTATATTTTAGGGAAAATATTCCTCTAAGAGAATATTCTCTTCAGTTCACACTTCAGTTTGATCAGTTGAGTGGAGTCTAGATGCCACATTGGGATTATCACCATGCAACATTAGGATCATCACCAGCTAATGCACATTGTCCTTGGGATCATCACTAGACTAGAACATTACTCATGATTTCCTGATCTCATCCTCAGTTCACTATGTTTCAGTTAGTTAACTGAAGACTGACAAACTAGTTAACTTAGCTAGGTGTCAGTTCACTCCTGTAAGTTCTCGAGAGACTAGACCAGGTGGAAATTTACTCTCGTAACTGTTGGTGTGTGTCGAGATCACTCTAGAACACCAATATGGTGGATCGGATTCTCCTGCAGTGCACATTAGTTGATTTATACACCGTATATCATGTGTAAATTATCATTCACTCATTTGGTTAATGATAATTTTTCCATTCTTTCTCTCCTTCTTCTCTTTTCTCATATTTTCTCTGCAATTGTGTACGTTAATTCCCATCTAGATCTATTATATGCAGGTTCAACACATTTACAATGGAGAAATTAGGTGTTAATCCATGGATCAATGTATTTTTTGAGATCGAGGATAATATGAGCCATCATATCACTATATGTCAGGAACATATCATGACCGTAGTATTACAAATGAATACTAAAGAAACACACTAATAAAAACCCTTTAACCTAATGAGACATTAGAGCAAGTTGATCTTGAGTAACTCCTAAATGTCTAAATATCCTAACATCCCCCCTTAATAACAACCTGGGATATGATTGAAGAATTTACAAAGGTGACACAATAGAATAAGGAAGGAGGCATTAGATCCTACACCCCCTTAATGAAAACTTCATGAACTCCTAACAAAGATCAAAGTTTGGAAAACTTCACATCTATAAGAGACTTTGTGAAAATTTCTGCAATTTGATCTCTTGTAGGGAAAAAGAGAACTTCAATAACTCGATCATGAATGAGCTTTTCAATGAAGTGCATGTGTATTTTGATGTGTTTTCTATACTGATTTTGAACTGGAACTTTGGTGATCTTGATGTCACTTTGATTGTCACACCATAGGGTGGTCATATGTTTTTGCTATAATCCAAAATTTGAAAGGATATGTCGAAGCCATAAGACTTCCTGACTTGTATTAACCACTGATCGATACTTTGCTTATATTAAAGAAAGATAAATAGACTATTGTTTCTTACAAGCCCAAGTGATAGGTCCAAAACCAAGGTTGAAAACATAACCTGTAGTAGAATTTTGATCATCACGATCACTGGCCCAATTTGAATCAATGAAATCAACTTAAAAAGGAGTTCCCCCTAAAATGTAATGTATCCCAAACTGAATTGTACCTCAGACATACTAAAGTATTATTTTATTTACTTTCCAATAGATTTCATGGGGTGTTTGCATATATCAAGAAAGAAGACCAACAACAAAGGAAATATTAGTTCATGTATGATTCAAATATAAGATGCTACCAACTAATTGATGGTATAGAATGACATCAACCTTGAGAGTTGTATAGGTGGAAATAACTTTAACTCCAAATTGGAAGGGAGAATGGCATGGTTTAGAGTAATCCATGTGAAAGCAACGAAGAAGTTCATAAGCATACTTATAATGGCAAAGAAAAAATACTTCCTTGGTTAGAAATACTTGGAAGCCAAAGAAATAATGAAAATAACCTAAGTATATCATTTCAAGTTTCTTTTTAAGGATGCATTTCACATGGGTTATAAGTTTAGGGTCACTACTAGTGAGGATAAGGTCATCGACATAAAGAACATGTATTATGAGATGGATTCCTACTTTCTTGGTATAGAAATTTGGCTCAGAATGACATCTAGAAAAGTCGGTTTCATGAAGTGTTGTCCATTTTGGAATACCAAGCTCAAGGAGCTTGCTTGAGACCATAAAGTGATTTATTAAGGATAAAAACAAGGCTCAAGTCATTCTAGACATATCCAAGAGGTTGTTACATGTATATTTATTCTTGCAAATCACCATGTAAGAAGACATGTTTAACATCCATCTGATGGACCGCCCATTTATGTGAGGTAGAAAGGGCTAGAACAAGGAAGATGGAATTAATCTTGGCTAAGAGGGAAAGGGTTTCATTATAGTCAATTCCTTTAGCTTGAGAGAATCCTTTGGAATATAATTGGGCCTTATTTCTTTCAACACTTCCATCTGATGCATACTTAGTTTTGTACACCCATTTACATCTGAAAAGTTTTCTTCCTTTCAAAAGAGGTACAAGATCCCAAGTATTGTTCACCATTAAAGAGAGATACTCTTCATTCATTTTTATGTCCCAATATGGATGACCTGAAGCTTATGAAAATGTGTTTATATCACGAGTCTATGAAACTTGAGCCAAAATAGAAGGGGATAACTGGAAATGTGAACATGTCTGATGTTGATATCAAGGATCACCAACAAGATCACTAACTTCTTCTCGAGTTGAATGGATACTTTTAGGAAGCATTGATGTTGGTGTAGGTTCATGTTCAATGGACCCATATAGAGGAAAGTGAGCACACAGAGGTGGATTTTCATCCTCACTGTCATCATATGAAGAAGAAGAAATTAGAATAGAAACATAAGTTGGCACACATGTCGAAGATGGATCGTAGGACAAAGATGGAACAAACACCAAATTAGGCTCACATGAAAAAATATTTTCATCAAATTTAACACCTCTTATAATAATAATTTCATTGGAATTAGGTTGAATAAGTTTGTAAACTTTGACATCTTCATAATATCCAACAAAAATGTACTTCTCACTTTTAGGCTACAATGCTTTCCTTTTCTCATTTTGAATGTGAGCCCACGATATACTACCAAACATGCCAAAAGTGTCTTACATCTAGCTTGATGTTAGTCGATGCTTCTTCCAGTGTTATATTTTTTAAATCCTTGGTGGGAGTGTGATTTACTATGTAATTTGCATAGTTGATGTCTTCCACCCAATAGTTAAGACTTAATCCCTTAGATTGGATCATACAATTTTCCATTTCTTTTAATGTACAATTATTTTTCTCTGCAACACCATTTTTTTTGTGTTGTATATGGAATAATGTGTTGCATTTGAATTCCCTGTGCAATTTAGTAACTTGTAAATTTTTTGTTCGTGTATTTTCCTTGATTATTTGTTCTTAACCGTTAAAGTTGATGTCCAAATTGTTTTTCTACAAGGGCCTTGTAGGCCAAAAACTTGTCAAAAAATTCACTCTTAAGTTTTAAGAAGTAAACCCAAGTGCAATTGGAGAAGTCATCAATGGAAGTTAAGAAATAATTGCACCCAAAGAAAGAAGGAGAAGAAAGTGGACCACACAAATCATTGTGAAAAAGATATAAAGGGTCTAAGGTGTGCCAAGAGGGACGTTTGTCAAAACTATCTCGATGATGTTTTCCAACAACATAACCAACACAAATACCATCTTTGCAAGAAGCAAGAGGAATACCAATCACCATGTGTTGATTACATAGTTGTTGCAATGAGAGATACCTTAGATGACCAAACCACTCATGCCAGAGTTTGATCAAATCTTTGCTATGAGAAACAAAAACTTATGGAAATGATGATGACCCAAATTTGTCAAACTTATACAACCTAGTAATATCATCAACAATTCCAATTACAAGGACATTCTTAGGATCTTTTAAATCCTTAATTACAACTTGGTGAGGTGAAAACCCTATGGTTTTATGTTCACATGAATGGGTGATCCAATATACTAATATAAGGTTGCAATAAATACTTGGAACACATAATACTAAAAATCAATTCTTCCTCGGGAAACATGTCACATATTTAGGTGGTTTTTCGGCACATGGTTTTTTGCCGATGGTTTTCTATTTTTGGTTAAGGAATTAGGGTTGTTGACTAATCCAGGTCATTGGGTTAAGGTTTTGGATGCCGCTGGCTCCTATATGCATATTGTATTGTAAACAATGTATAATGTTTGTATTTTCCATTGTAACTTTTCTGTTCTTTTACTGAAAATCTGTTTGCAGTAAATATTGTACAAGGTTAAAATCTACAAGGAAAACCGAGCCTCAAGCTCAATGTGACGACTGGTTTCTGAGGTTCATAGTAAAGTTTTTTCCAATGAAGTTTTGGTTATCCTCTTTTGATTCAGCCCTGCGTGGCTTAACTATCTAGAATCTTAGTTTTTACACATGGTTATGGATTGATAAATGGTTGCATTGGTTTCCTAGCTAAGTGAAGCAACCACCTCACTAATTGTTTAAGCCATAGTTGTATATTTTCTGAGTGTACAAGGTCCTTTTAATACAAATATCTTACTTACAAAAAAAAAAATATTTCTTTGCATCTTCTACCCTACACACAAATATAGTTTTTTAATTTTCTCATTCTTATTTAATAACTTTTAATTATATAAAAATAAAATCCCATACTATTAAGTTTTTATTTACTTGATTATTTCAACCTAAAGCAATAAAAAGTATTCAAATATCATGATAATGGTTGACTACATGATTAATGATTAATTGGTCATTAGACACTTATTATTTTGACTATTACTTGAAGGATAATGACCAATTTGAGAAAAACAAACTTAATTCATATAAATAATGATTATTTTAATAAATTAAACAAAGGTTTTTCACAATTAAAAAAAATGTAATCTATAAAACATACCATTTTGAGAAAAACAAACTTAATTCATATAAATAATGATTATTTTAATAAATTAAACAAAGGTTTTTCACAATTAAAAAAAATGTAATCTATAAAACATATAGGCAATGTACATAACTAATAAAAAAAAATAGATCTACTTAAATCCATGATTATTTAGATTATTTAGATCGCGATAGATTAGAATATTAGAACATCAATGGCCTCCATGACAAGTGCACTTCATGTTGTCTCTTCATTGTTTTTCTGTGTGGTTATATTTCCATAACACTGTACAATGAGTATTTTATGTGCATTTGGGGATTTGGTTTCCTGTTATGTCACGTCTGCTTAAATTTTCCATAACCTGGGTTTGAGGTCAGAAATGGAGAGACTAGCCAACACATGGGAGTGCTGGATGAGGCGACCAAAACAATTTTCCTTGCTTCCTATGTTGCTATTGATATCGATAGTTATGTTGCCGATGGGTTCACCACATCGGTCTCGCTTGGCTATGTTCCCACAGAATCTTCCATAGGATCTGCAATTGGATATGCAACTGTTGGTACTTGCACCACATCTAGGATTATTCTTGAGCTACTACGGACCTTTGACCATATGGCCCTCTAGACAACTTCTTGACCCAATCCCAAGACCTCTAGCTGAGACTTCGCTAAGGAGGAAATTGTCCCATAGGACACCACCCTGGTTTCACTGCTGCCCTATATTTATTCCCGTCAAACCGACTGCCTTAGCTTAGATGATAATACCTTCACTATGAATTAGGTAGCTTCATTAGGCTCATTAGGAAGCAAGGGCTCAGAGAGGTGTGAGAAGTATCACCTTTTTGGACTGTTCATGACAATGTCTGCCATGTTCTTGGGTAAGACATAAATTGCTTGTTTGGTTTGGTTCTTATCAGCTTTCTGCGTGGTTTAATATGAAGGGGCCTATGCATAGTTTTTGATTTTATGACTTTTTGCATCTCCGAGATGGCTATGCAGGCTGTGTGTCCATGTGATGTGCTATTTTAGGAAACGTCGTGGACTAGGTTCGTTCCCAGTGATCTGAGTTTAGTAAGTTAACAATTGTCTTGAATTTGTTCCATGCAAAATCTGCCATGCTGGGTGCAAAATTTTCGGGCGAGAGGCTTTAAAGAGTTTAGAAAGTTGTTTTTGGTTTCTTTCAAACGGTTCCATCTACGAGCTTTATTGAAACTTATAAGATTGACGATACAATGTTGATGTGTCACAAGTCCCTGATTTCATTGGTTGTGGTTAACAATACGACACAAGATTTCAAAATATAGGTTGTTGCGGCGGGCGGGGTTTGCAATCTGTGAAAAACAGAGGTCAATCGAGGTTCAAGATTCAGCGATTACAAATGCCAAACACCAACACACAACAACTCCTGAATCGCGAAAATGCGAATGGAATGTGGGCCCGATGCTTTTCGGGTTTCGGGGTTTGCAAACCCTTGATACAAAACAACACGCAACTTCAATCGCCGAATTGCGAAATGTGTACAAACTTTGGGCCCCACTACTTCAGGTTCGGGGTTTTGGGACTAAATAACTCCACACACAAGTAAACTCTGAATGCCGAAATATCAATTTTGTATTTAATCTCCTTTTAAAATCACACGCTCCAACAAATAAAATCGGAATAAATAAATGACCGGGTTTGTAATTACTAAAACCAAAAAATTACTGCGTTTGCTCAA